>SNQJ01S0011428.1:230251-241678 GCA_010110895.2 Picea sitchensis | reverse complement strand
GTGACATAAAGCAAGATGATGAGATGAGACTAGCACTGATATTCCTACTAGATAGCTGTGACATAAAGCCAGTCTAGTATCCTTCTTCCGACCTGATGGTTGTGATGTTAAGCAGGACGAGCATCTTGTTTCCATCTTGACAGCTGTGACGTAAAGCAAGACGATGAGATGAGACTAGAACTGTGCTTCTGGCTGGATAGTTGTGACGTAAAGCCAGTCTAGTATTATTATGATGAGCTAGCCTCGTGCTGTGATGATGATGATGATGTATCAATTTTACACTAATACATATTGATGCAGATGATGATTGAATTCCTTTGAGAATGGTGATGATGTCGATGAAGAAAACTTTCGATGATTTATAGATACACCAGTCAGTGTTCCAAGATGATATTGATGATGTTGTCCTCTCACCCACTTGATGTTGTTGATGATAAAGGCCTCTCTCTCTCTCGCATGATGCTGCTGAAGAATACCCTTCTTGTTAAGGGGGAGTGTTAAAATAATGTAACTACAAAGTGTATTCTTATTATTATTTGATATATTATTCATTGGATCAATCCCCATTGCGGATTGATCATGTCGGTTATTATAAAGGACCAAATCCCCTTTTGCAGATTGGTCAAAAGATAATTTTAATAGGCAGAATAAGAAGTCGGCCCCATAAGATATTAAAGAGGCCCCGAAATATAATAAAGGTGGTTATAACCACCCAGTTGGAGAAGTCGGCCTACCAGTGAAGAAACACTTCACACATGCCAGTCTTGTATAAATAAGGAGGCTAGCACCTCACTTAGACACACAACTCACTTGCTCATTTGAGAGACAAGTTTCGGAACTGCAATTAGAGAAGAAGGAGAGAGAATGTCGCATCTTTGGGAGAGGATCTTCTGTTTTAGTTTGAGTATCTCTTGGCATTGTATTGGCTATCTATAATAAGGAATTTTTGTTGGGTTTTCTTCCCCTAGAGGGTTTCCCGGGATAAATTATGTGTCTCTTGTGATTGTGTATTTCTCAATGATCTTGTATTATGCTATTGTTATCTATTGAAATGAAAAGAATTATAATAATGGCTTAAACATTAACAATTTATAGGTGGAATATTCACAAAAACCAGAGGTAAGGCAGAGATGACCCATTTCAACAGGGAGGCCAAACCCACAATACAAAACCATAGGCAAGGTAGGCCCAACCACAAAAAAATTCTCAACAAACCTTTGCGAACATTTACACACATCAAAGACATCGTGACCATTTTTTAATGCCAATAGTGTTAGAACAACCACCACAGGAAACCAAGGATGCAACCATAAATACACAATCCAAAAAAATTCATTATGGCAGATTGATAATTACACAGACCATGAGCAACTAGAGCCAACATTTTGATTTAAGGGAAGAGTGAATTTCATGGATGGAGAAGAAAGAAAACCCCATACCTGTAAAATATTGCGCAAGGAGAAAAAACCAAGGTTGTATACTTCATCCATAACCGAGTAAGGTGGAGCAGCAACAACTAACAAAGAAAAATGCAAGAATGACTAGGGTGGCGGGATCGAGGTGAGTTTGAGTGATGTGCATTTATTGCACGTTGCTTCTTCCTTCAGATTTTCATTCATGTCTTAGTACGAGCCAAGCCCACTAGCCATATCACCACACCATTAACATTCAAAACCATTAATACAACCAAATATTCCAAACTTGCCATGTTGTAATTTGTAAAAGTGTGTGATATTTCAAAGTGTGCCACCCCTTACCACTATCCATATTTCTCATATGACAACATGCTAGGAACACAACCAATTTTCAATTCAAACCAATGCGTATAACAATAGTAGCAAGGGTCGAGGTGGTCACCGAAGTTTGCTATGGACAATATACAATATCATAATTAAAACTGGAGTGTAATTCTTTCATCCAAAAAGGCAGCAACATCATATTTCGCAAGAGATAATCAAGAACACATTATTCCTTGTTTTAATCACCTTTCCTTCAACATATTATCATAAGCATTTTAACCATGATTTGAAGAAAATGAGATGTAGAAAATGTGTCTCAACCAATACATAGGCAAACAAAATATAAGTGTCGCTTATCCATCAAAGTGTCATAAGTTAAACAAAGGGTCTTTCCTACTAGTATATTATTAATATAATTAAATAATAAAGCTTGGCAATCATTTGTGAGCATAGTATCCAATGTTGCACTTTTAAGCGTCAACACTGTCTGGTTTAATTTTTGAAAAAAGATATATGGATTGATTTAAGATGAACTCGATTCTTCAAGGAGAATTAAATGGAATTGAAGACATATTATTGAAGTTTAAGTCACAAATCAGTTGTTCCAACTTCTATCGAACCAAAGAACCATCCAATATTTGGGAGGATGGTCTCCCTATTGACTCCATCATCGAAGCTCTATATTTTGAAACAAAATGCTTTGGTGATTCCACCAAAAAGATTTCATAATTTCAAGAAGAGTTATATGAATATTCACCCAAGGATTTTCTTTCATGTTGTGAAGACATTTTTCCTTCCCCACCAAGCCCAACAAAAATTATTCAAGATATAATAAAGGGAGAATATTACCCAAAGAAAGAAATGGTTGCACAAAATTCCACTCAAATTGCAAGGAGAAGTTCATCCCTTGCGAGATATTTCCATGGACAAGTTTCCCACATTCTTCGGAAATAATTCAGAGGATGTAGAGAAATATTTGATTAAGTTTGACAATACTTGTGATATTTATAATGTGGCTAAATAGGATGTTACATGTCGGTTATTTTTATTAAATCTAAAGGAAAATGCTAGTGAATGGTTTTATTCATTATTGCCTGGAACCATCACTAGTTGGGATGTATTAGAAAATTTATTTGTCGAGAAATATTTCACAAGGAAAGACCCATATTCTCTTTTCTTGAATTTGGTTGAAATCCATATGAATGAGGAATAGACAGTCAAAGATTCCACTTTCATATTTATGAAAGTTCTTCATGAAATTCCTCTCGAAATTTTTCTAAATGATATCATTTTTAGTTGTTATGAAAACATATTTCCCATGAATCTAATATTTTTATTGAATCAAGAGGGAAAGTACAGCTGGAAAGAGTTAATGTAGAGATCTCAATTCATTGAAAGAAATATTCATGAAACCAATGCTAATATATTAAACTTCCCAATAATTCTCCAAGACAATGAAGGAATGGATTTTGAAGAAAAAATTGATAAAAGATGTGAATTTTTTTTTCCAGATCTTGTTCTTGAAACAGAAAATGAGAACCCTAAAGTTTTAATTCAAGAAGAATACCATCCTCTATATGCTCCATTAGAGGGAAATTTCAACCTCGTGTGTGCTCAATTTGAGAGTAATGTGTTGGAGTTACTTCACACACACCTAGGATTTCTTTTTCCTAAGGTTTTTCCTCGTTTATTAGTCATTATTATTCATTTATCTAGTCTCCTACTTTTTAGGAGAGAATATTCCACCTGGAGAATATTCACTTCAGTTGACACTTCAATTTGACTAGTTGAGTTGAGTTTAGATGTTGCATTGGTTTTATCACCATGCAACATTGGGATCATCACCATGATAATGCACACTTTCGTTGGGATCATCGCCAAACTAGTGCATTAACCTTGATTCCTTGATATACTCCTCACTACACTATGTTTAGTCAGTTAATTGAAGACCATTTGACTAATTAACTCACCTAGGTGGCAGTTCACTCCCATAACTGCCTCAGAGACTAGACTAGGTTGAAGTTCACTCTTGTAACTACTGGTGTGCATCCAGATCACTCTAGACCACCACTATGGCACATTGGTTCTCCTCCATTGCCCATTCATTGAGTTATATAGAGTATATCATGTGTAAATTATTCATGATTCATTACGGTTAATGAGAATTCTTCCATTCTTTCTCTCCTTCTTCTTTTTTCTCAATTTTTGTCTGCAAATGTGTGTAGTATTTTCTAGATAGATATATTATGTGTAGGTTTAACACATTTACATGGTATCAGAGCTGACAGAGTGCTAAGAAAAATATTTTTTGCAGGTACAAAAGATTGAAGACAACAGAAAGATGGATTTCCAAAAAGAATCCATTCTTACACCTTACAACTACTTTGAATGGAAGGAGAAAATAGACATACATTTATGAAATAGAGGATTGTATAGGTTAATATTGAATACAAATACAGAACCTACATCAGCCATAGAGAAATCCAAGTACTTAAGTCGAATGGATGTAGCACTCGAAACAATTTGCAGTCTTATTTCTTTTGATCTCCTTTTTCACATATCTTCTTGTAAGACTCCCAATGAAGCTTGGACCACACTGGAATGGATCTTTGGAAAATAGGATGAGATGAGGGGACACATTTTGGATGTGGAATTTCTCACATTGCATCCAAAACGCTTCGACAATATCCAATATTTCTTTATAAAATTCAAGGATTTACTGTCGCAACTCAAATCTTGCAGGGTTGATAAATCCGAGGAGGAGAAACAAATGGTTCTCACCATTCTCTCCAAGCGTGTTCCTGAATTCTCTATATTCGTATCCACATTCCATTCTGTCAGATTTGCCTTTGGAGCCACCTGGAAGATTCCTTCTCTTGAGGACTTTATTGAATCCCTGACACAAGAGAAAACCAAGCTCATCAACATGGGAAAAATCAAAGGCCCAAAGGTGCATGCACTCACTGTGCAATATGGCATCCAAAAATATCATAAATTTAAATATAAATACAAAAGGAAATCTCGTGCACATCTAAAGAAGGAAGGATACACAAAACCCTTCACCGATGCCTCCAGATCCAAAGGGGAAAAGTGAAGAAAAGGGGAGAAATGCATGTGTTGTCACAAAGGATTCCATCCAGAATCTGTATGCATGCAAAAAAAAATATATCCAATGAATCAAATACTTCAAAAAAAAAACCTTGGAGATTGCATCCCTGAGGGTGCCAAGAAGAAGAAGCTAGAAGATCAGAATCCCAAGAAAGACAATTCTATCCATGCCTTGAAAATCCTCTCTCAATGCGTGGATCGTAGATTCGGGAGAATCACATCACATGGTTTCCTCAAAAGAAGTCTATTATTCATTGGATGCATGCAAAGTTCCTCCTATTCTGATGGGGGACAACTCTTCTGTTGAAGTCACCAACAAAGGAAGGATTGAACTCACCAACGAAATCTTCGAGAATGTGTTTCACGTTCCCAAACTTTCTGTCAACATTCTCTCCATATCAGATGACGAATTTAGGCACTAGAAAGAAATTCATATTCACACCAAATTTCGTGGACATCTATGACATGTAAACCAACTCCAGGGTTGCAACCGGTGAGGTAAATCATCAGTCTAGATTGTATACATTTTTTGAATTCATTGAACCTGATTCTGCTTTACTGCTTAATCATGTTGATGAAAGTAGTAGGATATGGCACAAAAGGTTTGGACATTTGAATTTCATATACATGCAACAACTTAGCAATAAAATATTGATTGATGGTCTACCAGACATCCATTTCTCCAAGGGAGTATGTGAGGGATGTGTTCTCAGAAAACACCCTCAAGAGAAATTCAACAAAGGAAAGTCTCAGAGAGATTTTTCACCTTTAGATCTGATCCATAGTGACCTCATGGGTCCCTTTCTGCATCCATCGATTAGAAAAGAGAGGTATGTTCTCATTTTTGTTGATGATTTCTCATGTTTTACCTGGATTTACTTTCTCAGGAAAAAATCTGAGGTATTTCAACACCTTAAAGATTTCAAAGCCCTGGTTGAGACACAATCCAGAAAGAAGATCAAAGTCCTCTGAAATGATAACGGGGGCGAATATGTAAATAATTAGATCCATAATTTTTTCCATGAGGCAGGGATTCAGTTGCAACACGCAGTTCCCTATACTCTGCAGCAAAATGGAGTTGCTGAGCGGAAAAATAGGTCTCTAAAGGAGATGGCATCTTGCATGTTGCATGCAAAGTCACTACCACAGAAACTATGGGCCGAAGCACATACATCCAAAACATATCTCCCCATAGATATTTCAAGGATAAGACCCCCTACGAGGCTTGGATCAGTCTCAAACCAGAAGTGACCCACTTTCATATTTTTGGTTCACGTGCATGGGCCCAGATTCCTTATGAAAAGAGGAAGGCACTTGATCCACAGGGCACTGAGTGTATTTTTGTTGGATACCCCGACGATGTGAAGGGATATAGGCTTATTGATCTTTCCTTGGACCGACTCATCATTGAAAGTAGTTTCCAATTTGAGTAAAATGTCTCGCATGTCCCTCAACAACCGCATGCAGACACTTTCATTCTTCCACCTATCTAAGATTATGAGCATGCACATGTCGAATCTTCTTCAGATGAGAGTTATGATTCAGAGGACTCAAATGATTCAGATGTAGATTCATAGCATCCAGATGCAGTTGCATAGCTAGAGCAGAGGCCCAAGTGGGCACACACTACTCTTCATGATGCAAGGGATCTCGTTGCTGATCCAGCCGATATTAGGAGGACTCGACCTGATTTCGAGGAGCCTCTTGTTTCACTCAATACCACTAAACCATTTCCCTCCAGGCATATTTTCTTGGTTCAATATTCATATCCACAGTCTTATGGCGAGGCTACTGGAAATCCATTTTGGGAATCCGCCATGCAGGAGGAGTACAACTCCCTCCTCGAGAACTTGACTTGCGATCTAGTTCCCCTTCCTTTTCGGAGGAAAATTGTCAAATGAAAATGGGTCTACAAGAACAAGAGAACAGTGGATGGATAGATTAGTAGATATAAATCCAAGCTTGTTGCCAAAGGCTTTCATCAAGTGCATGGTATTGACTATGATGAGACCTTCTCTCCAATAGCGAAGATGGATTCCATACGATTGGAACTTTCCATTATGGCAGCTAAGGGATGGGAAATCCATCTGATGGATGTGAAGAATGCATTTATTCACGGTGATATCTCTGAGGATATCTATATGGATCAGCCCCAGGGATTCATGCAGGACTCATCTTTGGTTTTTTGATTAAAGAAGTCCCTTTATGGCCTCAAGAAGGATTCTAGATCATGGTATGCCAAGATGGACTCCTACCTGTTATCAAAAAACTTTGTAAGTTGTAAATCATACCCGAATGTCTACATGCTCAGGACGACTGATTCACTTCTACTTTTAGTTATGTATGTTGATGATTTTTTTATCATTGGTTGCTCAACTTCAGCGATTTCTACAGTTAAGAGGATTCTACATGGCAGGTTTTTGATGATGGACATGGGTCCACTACACTTCTTCCTTGGACTTGATATCAGTCATGATGCATCAGGCATAAAACTGTCTCAGGCCAAGTATGCATGAGATCTCCTTGAGAGATTTCACATGACAGACTGCAATTCTACTCCAACTCCTTTCCTATTAGGATTCAAAGTTGAGGATGGTGGGGTGACTTGACCAGTTGACAACACACTGTACAGACAACTAGTGGGGAGCTTGTTGTATCTCACACACTGATCTGGATTATTTTCGCCACGAAATGACAGTGGAGATATAATAAAGAAATGCACAGAGATATCATGGATATCTAATAATATAACAGAAATGTATCAGAGATGCAACCATAAACACAGATATATAGTAATACATGATTTCTATTAATGAAGGAAATGTACACGATTTCTAAAAAAGATTTCTATTATTGAAAGAATCCCTAGAATGGTGGCAGTTGATCTCTGAGAAGAGATGTGACGGCTACTCGCATTCACAAGAAGATGATTACAATGAGGCTCTGAAGGCATTTTTATAATAAACAGGAATGTCAAAAACCCTGGACATCAAAAAACCTAACCCTAGGAGATGAAGTGCCAAAATTCATGTGGGCCTCGTTTGGGTATGTCAGTACATCAACTTCCCAGGGTCGTAACTTTTGCATACGATCTTTGTTTTAGGTGCATGATAGAAACTTGGAAAGGTATCATCAAGGAGATTCATTTTAGGGGCTCAATCATGCCTTCAACTATCATTGAGAAGCTCTATCCTGAAAAACCTTCATTAAGGTCCTCAAAATGGCCCTGGAAGTTAAAACTGCTAAAAATAGTAAATTGCCAAAATTGCCAGAAAATTGTTTTGAGCGAGTTGGAAAAGGCAGGTGGCCACCGATATCTACCTAGATAAATCCTCCCTCATTAGGAATCAATGGTATTCATTGCGTTGATTTCTTGGGGGAGAGGGGGAAGCGTTTGCTGAATCTGAATCTTGGTGAGTTGCTTGCCTTGTTGGAGACATCGCGTTGCTTGGTTTGTGGAAGGTTGTCATGAACCTGTTGTTGGCGGGGTTGAATCTGTTCAACCAGTCAAGATACATGAGATGTTTGTGTGCAAACCGAATATTTTTTCTTTACTATAGTCTTTTGGACCCACTTCTTTCGGATAGAAGGTGCTTGGGCCGAGGTTGTAGTGGTTGTAGTATCCTCTTGTTCACCTTTTGAATAGATTGTGAAGAAGATGAATTTTATAGTATGAGATACTACCTTGCGACACTGTTTAGGTGGGAAAGTAGTTGGAAATACCTCTAGTATTTTGTAGAGATGACCCCCCAAAGTAACAATGACACTATGGGGTCGAGACTCATAAACAACATGGCGCTTCCACATATATGGTTGGCCCAAGAGAACATCACAGAAATATAGTGGGGAAACATCACATAATACCTCATTATTGAAGGGATGGATGTCATATGAAAATCAACACTTCTGGATGACACGTAGATCTTGTCCTTGGTGAAGCCACCTGATGTTGTATGGTTGTGGGTGTGGTGTTGTCGACAATCCCAACTTTTTGACGACCTCTGTTGAAATGAGGTTCTTCTGCATTCCACTATCAACAATAAAATGCAGCGGGGTCCCCTTCACCCACATATGTGAATGAAAAAGGCGCTCCCCCTCTTCAGGATCTGTTGGTTCTTCTGGTTGAATTGTTGCGATCGCGACAATAGCAGTGGGGTCTGCGTCGATGATATGTCTTTTACCAGTATTTTCAAAATAAGACATTGAATAAGGGTTTGGCTCCTTGTCTTTGATATCGACCACCAATGACTATTTTGAGCGACATTTCTTGGTGTTGTGTCAGGGGATTTTGTGGAAATCACACCATTTTTTGGTGTCCTTATTTATCTTCCCGTGACCCTTCTTTTCCTATGGCTTGGACTGGTTTTTGGGAGACTGTTTATTAGGGCCGTATTTATCATACTTTGGTTGTTGCAGATTTGCAGATCCAATCTCTCATTTATTCTGGTGCTTAAATTTTTTCTTGATTTTAATAACATATCGATAAGAAGCATTGAGTGATGAGATGTCTAGAAAATCCATTTCAATTTGGATGTATTTGTATAGAGCCCCACGGTATTTCAGAACCAAATTTCATTCGAAGTCTTTGATACCCATCTTGGTGCACAAGGTATGGAAGGTATTGGTGAACTCTAGAACTTCTTGGCCCCTCTCTTGCCGTAGTGTGGTCCATCTCATGTACTGGTCATCATAGTTGCCAACATAGTAATATTGTTCCTTTACTACATCCACAAAAAAATCTCAAGTGGGCTCGACCCCATATATTCCAGACTCCTCTGTGGAACTTTGATCCCAGTAAGTTTCCCACCAATGTTTGACACGGGGGAGAGATTCAAGGAGTGCGAAGGTGATCTTTTCCCTGTCAGAAAAATTATGAATAGAGAAATAACCTTCTAACAGATTTAACCATTTGTCTAGGGCATCCGCATCTATCTGACCTTCAAATATGGGAATATCAAAATTAACATGTACCTTGAAAGGAGAGGTGCTTCCAAAGTGGTTGTTTGATGAAGATGTTCATGTTTCTACAAGTAGGCGTTGAAGGATGTGGGGAAAATTCTCCATCATTTCATCCCTCTGTCGCGTGATAGATTTCTCAAGCAACAGATTGATCGGATCGTCTACTCCATCATTTTTATTTTCTTCTACCATGGAGGGTTTCTTGGGCGTGTGAGAGAAATTGTCTTCAAGAGAGACAAGCTCGAGACCCAACTTTCTATACTCGGACCTTGTCGGGGACATGCACTAAAAAAGACGATCAAGAGAAACCTGCTCTGATACCACTGATCTGAATTATTTTCGGCACGAAATGAGAGAGGAGATATAATAAATAAATGCACAGAGATATCGTGGATATCCAATAATATAATAGAAATGTATCATATATGCAACCATAAAAACAGAGATACATTAATACATGATTTCTATTAATGAAGGAAATGTACAGAGACTATAAAAATAAAGAGTGAAAGACTCGCTAGAATGGTGGTAGCTTATCTCTGAGAAGAGATGTGACGGCTACTCGCATTCACAAGAAGATGATTAAAATGAGACTCTAAACGCCTTTTTACAATAAACAGGAATGTCAAAAACCCTAGACATCCGAAAACCTAACCCTAGGAGATGAAGCACCAAAAGTCATGTGAGCTTTGTTTGGGTAAGTCAATACATCAACTTCCGAGGGTCGTAACTTTTGCATACGATATCCATTTTAGGTGCACGATATCACGTTGGAAAGGTATCATCAAGGAGATTCATTTTGGGGGCTCAATCATGCCTTTAACTATAATAGATAAGCTCAATCCTAAAAAACTTTCATTAAGGCCCTCAAAATGGCCCTGGAAGTTAACACTGCTAAAAATAGTAAATTGCCAAAATTGCTAGAAAATTGTTTTGAGAGAGTTGGAAAAGATGGGTGGCCACTGATATTCACTTGGATCACACACTCCAGAATAGACATCTCCTATGCAGTTGGCGCAGTTTCCAGATTCATGTAGGAGTTGCATGAGCTACATTGGAAGGCTGCAAAGTGTATCCTTCGATATGTACAGGGCACCATCACCTTTGGGATTCATTATGCAATAGAATCTACATTAGATATCATCAGGTTTACTGATTTATACTAGACTGGCGATAAGACTAATCGCAAGTCCACATCTGGTTACTCACTTAGTCTTGGTTCCAAGCCTATCTGTTGGTCGAGCAAGAAGCATGTTGCTATTGCTCTTTCTTCAGCCGAGGCAGAGTATAGAGGGGTAGTTAACATAAAAAATTAGGTTGTGTGGCTACAACATTTTCTCACTGAGTTGGGCATTCAATTTCATTGGTCAATCATCATATGTTGTGACAACCAAAGCACTCTGAAGTTCTGCAGAGATCCAGTTCATAGGCAGCAGATGAAGCACATCGAGATCCACATGCACTACATCCAATACTTGGTACATGATGGGATAATCAACCTATAGTTCTATCCTTCAGCAGATAAGATGACATACATCTTCACCAAGACCTTCACTGAGCAGAAGTTCCATTCTCTGCGAAGTCGTCTTGGAGTGAAGGACACAGTTTCCTAGCAATTGTA
>SNQJ01S0011428.1:158547-218518 GCA_010110895.2 Picea sitchensis | reverse complement strand
ATTATTCATGATTTATTAAGTTACCAAGCATCCTTAGTCTACAACCCTAAGGAGTTTCTTGGAGTGATAACAAATTGGCGCCATTGCCGGGGAGACGAGATTGAAGCTCAGCTTCCTTGGGAGAACGACACAGCAGATCTAGTTCTTGATGATAGACAAGAAGTAGACACTATCAGTTGTACATCATCTATTTGGCGACTCCATGAAGGGTGAATTCAGTGGCGACTCCATTGTTCAGAAGTCTATTGGTGACTCCACTGGTATGAAATGGAAAAGATCTTAGCTAAGAGGTATGCTTTTTGTGATTTTTCAGATATAGCCGGTTTTCCACATCCAGTGCCGACTATAATTGAATGGGATGATTATCTTCCGAAATTCAGAGGAAGCAAGAATGATCATCCCGGTGAGCATTTATTCAATTTTCATAAGTGCATGCTTGAACATGGCTTTGTTCACGAGGATGTTTTAATCAAGTTGTTCAAATTTTCTTTAGAAGAAAATGCTCGTGAATGGTGTCAATCCCTTCCTATTGTTAGTATCCATTCTCTAGAGGATTTTCATGTGGCTTTCAATTCATATTACGAGAAGATTTACTCAGTTGATCTTATTTTTGATAACTGTTATAAAGAATCTGCATTCCACATCTAGCATTCAGTTAGTATTCCTTCCGATTGTGAAGATGTTTGTGATAGTCATATTGTAGACACATTTGTCATTGATTCAAATGTCTATTATAGTTTTGACTATGGGATTAAGGATGCCATAGATTTAGATAAAGAAGAACTTGTTGCTCACAATCTTTATCAATTTTCTAATATTCCTTAAGATGATACGCTTTCACATGAACATGAAGTAGAAGTAAATAATCCAAAGGTTGAAAGTTCTCTTGCTACAGTTATTCCTGATTATTATATATATGAATATCTAATTGCTCTAGATATAAATCACATGGATCAGTTGTCTTATATTCAGATGGAATCTGAAATTAGTAAAAGTAGCTTACAACAACTTTCAGATTTGCAGACGGATGGAATTGTCAGGAATTGTGAGAAACAGAATTTGCAGAAATCATTTAATCTCCAGCTAGAACAACAAGAGGACTATCAAAGAAGTCATCTATTTTGAAGCAAAGGGAAGAATATGCATGATTGGAAATTTTCTCTGAATGAGTATAATTGTGATTCTAGTTTTAAAGATCAAGTGGAAGTATTACTGGAATCATATCTTTCAAATTCCCTAAAAATTTCAGATTTCATCATGTCATCGATTTTTAGGGATGAGTATGATTTACTGAAGAAATATTTATGGTTGTTGTTATGGTTTTATAATTATATATTGATCAGTAGCATAAATGAGGTTCCTTCAGTCATCAAGTTGCTTGAATGCTTGATGTGGAAATATGCTTTTACTTAACCAAGTTGAAGATTTGGTTAATATAGGAGTAGGCAGAAGAATAAGCTCACCATCCGAGAAGGCAGATTCATTTTCAAGTGTTTTTCAGTTGTCTCCAATAAGTAGAGCAAGGAAGACTAGCAGGGCAGGATATAGGCAGGTTTCTCATGGGTTTCACACGTAGAAGGAAACTTATGATTTACTGCTCCACCTCAAAATCTAGATTCAGTGTGCCTCAGAGATGCTTCCTTCATTTCTATTTTTGTGGGTGCAATATGGAAAACGTTTTCTGTTGGTGCGCACATCATTCTTTGCTTGCACCGAAACTCTACCCCTGTCATCAGAGTCCATGAGGTATTCGAGTGTTGCCAGTCAGTTGGCAGGAAGCACAGACTCACTGTCATTTGCAAAACCCTTTTTCATCCTGGCAAAACATAGTCAGGAGTCACGGAAGACCATGTTCATGTTGTTGTTGATGGAGGCACAAGTTCTGAGACGACTGTATGAGACCGTGTATGTGTTTAATTCATCAAACACGCAAGCAACAAGCCATCTGCCATATCAAGCCACAAGTCGACACATAGCCCAAGTCATATGTCAATCTATATGCCATGCAGCAGAGTAAATCCACGCAAGTGCCATCTCCATTCTTTTCATCAGTTAAAAGGTGCCCAAAATTTTGCAGATGGCATTTTGAAATTCGATTGCTGGTAGATTTTGTTTCTTAAGTTACCAAGGAGAAATGGATGCTGGCGTTGGTGAGATCTGATGCACTCAAGAAGGATACTATTATTTCCTCTGCCGATCTCCCTCAGGGTTTACAGCTGTTGAATCCATCGTGGAAATCTCACTTTCTCTTCCGCATTTTTTCAGCAGAGTCACTTGTTCCCAGGCATGAGCTAGCATTCTCGGATATACTATGGAAAGGCACATTGTTTCTAAGTTGATTGGTTCACCCCCAGGATATGTAGGCTACACTGAAGGAGGGAAACTAACTGAAACTGTTAGGAGACGCCCTTATACGGTTGTCCTTTTCAATGAAATTGAAAAGGCTCACCCAGACGTCTTCAATATGATGCTTCAAATCCTAGAACATGGAAGACTGATAGATAAGACAAGGTAGAACTGTGGACTTTAAGAATACCCTTTTGATCATGACTTCTAATATTGAGAGTAGTGTGATTGAGAAGGGAGGCCGTGGAATTGGTTTCCAGCTTGATTATGATGAGAAAGACAGTAGCTACACAAGGATCAACAGTCTTGTCAATGAAGAGCTGAAGCAATATTTTCGACCTGAGTTCGTGATTCGACTAGATGAGATGATTGTGTTTAGACAGCTTGCAAAGACAGAGGTGAAAGAGATTGCAGATATAATGCTAAGAAATACCACGCGGACACTTTCTAAATTTGGTCTTGGCAAGCCACAGGTCAACAATAAAATTTAACGCAACTGTCAATTTCATAAGCTTCCAATATCTCAAAGATTCAGGTTCCAAAAATCGCGCAGGTGAAATCTCTTCGTTTGTTTGAAACATTTGACATATTGAAGGCATTTGGCCGCGTGGAAGAAAGATGCAAGGAAATTTGTTGCGAAAGGGGGTTAAGGATATATCTGAAGTTTACTTCTCGCTTGGACAAAAATTGCTTTGGCCTCCACATCTTCACAGGATTTTCAAATTGATTTATGATTGTTGAAGATCTAATTGCATCTCAAACTATGCAAACAGTTTTGTAGGAACGTTAGACACAACCAACAACTGTGCAATCAAATGCTAGAGAATAAATTGAAAACATAGGCCTTCACTTTCATAAAATTGAATTTGTGATTGATAACTTCTGAAACAACCCTATGATAAAGGTTAGGAAAAGTTGTGGCATTGGATATTGAATCAAGTCAATTTTCCTGGGATACACTTATATCTTTGCATCATACAGAACACACAAGAAACAACGAAAGCAGGCAAATTAATTCAGATGAGCTTCATCAAATCTGCCAGGAATTTGATATTGTTGAGCTTGAGGGAATGATCAGGGAAATTGATCAAGAAATTTCCATATGCCCTAGCAAGAAGATCCTTCTTGCGCTGCTATCAAATTCCTGCCATAGATAACAACAGTTGTGCATTTGGATTTCCTTTTGTATGCTCTGCAGTTGTGGTGTCATTGCTTAAATTAGTTCGATATCTCTAATTTGTTTTTTCTCCGCTTGCTTAGCATATCAATTCTTGAATCAAGCATTGAAGGTCACCTGAGGTTCAAACATCAAGTGTCAACAACACTTTATTGAGCAGCTGCTGAAGAATCTAACACTCTATGCAGGATCATTGTTTCTTTGCATTATTTTCTTCTGAAAGATAAAACAGAACTTTCACCAGCGCAGAAGGTAGAATTATAACCAGTTAGCTGATGAAAGGCAGAGCTTTCACCAGCTAAATAGCAAATCTTAAGGTGAAATAGCTGGTGAAACCTGAGACTGGCCAGCGAAGGTATATTTTTTCCCAGATCGAAGTTTTTCTCAACCAAACATCCTGAAAATAGTTTCTAAAGATGCATATTGAATTTACACATCAAATTCAAGATCCGGATTTGATAAAAAGGATGTTTGAAGAGGTGCCAAAGTCATATTAGACACCTATTTTGGGGGTACAGAATCAGTTGTTTTTTGTATTCTATCATGATCAAAGCACATCTGCAAGCCTTGGAAGGCTATCTGCACATATCAGAGGATCTAAAAATGCTTTGTATCTGAAGCTGTTGCTGTATTGATACACGATCCAGAAAAGGTTTACAGAGACAGGGTTGCAACCAGCAACACCCTCCGTTGGTGGCTTCACAGCCTGAGTTTTATTTATTACTGTAGACTTATCTGTGGCTTATTTATGATCGTCCACACAAACCAGTTGATTTTTGGTTTACTGTAGTCCTTGATCCTACTTTTATACCTTATGTAAATGCTAGTGGTGGTGCAGCTTGGTTTCCTCATTATGTTTCTGGAAGGCTGAAATATGCAATTGGCGAAAATCCTAATGTCTTTCCTAATCATGGAAGATAGTCATCGTGGATATGCCTGTTGAACTCATACTGAGAATTGGGAGCACTGTAAACAGAGAGAGGAGCTTCGTCTAGCAAGCCCTGAGGTCTTTGTATTCTTGCAGGTAATCGAGATTCATCAAGTTTTGATTTTTGGGTAAGTTTCTGTTTTTGGTGGTTTAGGTGAGCCTGTGTGTGATCATTAACCACCGAAAAGGCTGAATGACTCCATGGCCCAATAATAAAGGCACAAGGTCTGCTAGGTTCTTGGAGACCTCATAGGGAGGTATCCATCCTAGTTGGAGCCAGATGTTAGCGATAAAAAACGCACTGGCATTTTTGAAAGAACAATGCCTAATCTTGTAGGGAAACTTTTGATAGCTTCTCGGGCTCCAAATGAAGATTTGAAAGCACCATTGGAAAGCTTAGGATTTGTAGATGTCGATCGACTATTTAAGCATGCAAAACGGACTCTCCATGACTGAGCAATTTGATTTTGAAAAAATCTGCACTTTCACCAATGCAGAAGGCAGAATTATAACTAGTTAGCTGGTGAAAGCTCTGCCTTTCACCAGCTAAGAAGAATATTTTCGGGTAAATTAGCTGGTGAAAGCCTGTCACGGCCAGAATAGCCAAATTTTCGCCAAGATAAGGATTTTTTGGGTTTGAATGGTTTGAAATCTTCTTCAATAAGCTGGTTATGAATTATCAAATCAAAATCTGAAGGCCATTCTTGGAGATGAAAGTCAAAAGGGGATTTTTTGACTAGATTTGATCATTTTCAAGCGCAAAATGATAGGGATCAAATGAAACATCACCCAATTCAAATTTTATCTTTGGAGGACCAAATCAAACAGCCTTGGGAGGCTAAAACTGCACTTCATCAACAATCTACTATTTTTAGAGATCACTAAATAGGACCTTTCCTATTTTGTTTTGATTTTCCATTCTAGATCCATTTTTATAGGATCTCATCCTACACTTGTTGTATCTGTTTTGATTTGACTATTTTTAGTAAATCTGATCCATCTTTCAAGGATCTAGATTTCATCTTGTAAGGCTATTAAGCCAAAGACATTTGGAGGACTAAAGGGTTCAATTTTGGATACTCTTTGGCTATTGTACTAAGACACTTATTTTTCAATACAGAATCAGTCTTCTTTTGTTGTTAATGACAGATTTATTCATCTATTCCATGTTCTGTACTTTATTTCAGTTTAGCTCAGCTATTAAGAACTGTCATCTTCGTATTTATCTCATAAACTTGAACTAAAGGAATTCTTGTTGGCTTGTATGATCCTACACACTGTTGTACTTGATTATCTAGATCAGTTTTCTCCATACCTTTTGATATTACTCTGTCTGTTCATTGATTCCTAAAAGCACTGTTTCATTCGATTGCATTGTGAGTTGTCTTCTCATTAGTTACTCTCTATTATCCCATTGATCCACACTTTCATTATTCATGATTTATTAAGTTACCAAGCATCCTTAGTCTACAACCCTAAGAAGTTTCTTGGAGTGATAACACAAATTTCACAAGCGACTTCACTACCGAAGAATCCATATTTCAAAGCATTGATGGTGATTCAAGATGACAGGGTATGTGGAAAATCCTATATCTTGTGAAGCCATAAAAGAATTCAGGAATAAGTTAGCAGAATTTCACATTGACGAAGAATTTTTAACAACTGTGCTTCGTATTTTGGAATCGAGAAAATTTTCTCCTAAAAGTAAAATTTGTTTTCTTGAGCTAGTTGTTGAAAAGTTCGAAAATGATATTGAACTTTTGGATTCTCAAATTCAGTCATATAATTTTCGAGATCTCAAAGAATTATTGGAAAATCTTCCTTCTCCAAAGCAAGAGGAAATTGTACTACCTATTGATTTTCAGATTGATGATGATTATGTTTTCAAGTATAAGGTTGAAGTTGTAGATGCACGGTTTAATTTTGAGGATGCAACTGATCAACTAGTCATTGAAGATCTAGAAGCAAATATCATGCATCATGTTTTAATTGATCCTATAGTGGATTACATGGAGATTCATGTTAGCTTGAGTTTTCAAACATGTATTCTCTATAAAGACCCAATATGTCAATAGTTTCCATTTCATATCACGAGGACACATAATCAAGGTATACTTAGGATTTCACTGACAAGCAATCAAGTTGTCCTTTTGTCTTTGCAGCTACTTGACTGGCTCCATTGGCATTTCTGTATTACCTGATTCAGCAAAATTATCAAGTAGATTAGGGTAGGTAGATGGGTGCAAATAAGTTCAGTACTTTGAGCATTTTTCTAGTTTCAGTTTCAGATTGTTTTTCAGTTTTTCAGTTCAAGTGTGATCCAGACTTCAGTTTGCAGAGAGTTTTGATTTCAGTTCAAGATTTTCAGCTACCAAGGATTTTGTAGCAAATTGAGTTGCATATTGGGGAATAGCCTGATGGATAAGGAATTGATTATCAAGTCCCTAGAGTTCAGTGATTCTAGACATATCCTTCGGAGCTATCTTCCCCAGGTGGAGCCTATGTTAGAACCCTATATAATAGGGAATCAATATTCTGACTGATATCTTTTCAGGCATAACACAGATGGCTCGTGATGCGTAGTGAAAATGTGAAGGTGGCAAAAAACTCTCAAACACATCTCGGCTTTTATCGCAATAGTTCTCAGCTTAGTCGTTATCTCCTAAAATAGCACAGTCAAGTTTTTCCATTTTAGGTGATAAGAAGTATTTGAAAAATTTATTTTTAAGTTTTTATAGGCTTGTTTGAAAGCCCATTGTTTGTAAATAAGTTCAAAATAAAACATTGCATTCGATTTTCTTTTCAAAAGAGGGAATTACAAGTTTCAGTGGCTTAGGCGAACCCATAGGAATTCATTAGCCATCGAACCCCTTCGCTTTCGATGGTTAATAAAGAAAATCAAAGTTTGATTAAACCACCGAAAAGGTGTAAGCTTGGAAAGACCAGAGCCCACATTTTCACACGATCTAGATGTCAATTGGCGTAATGATGGAAGGATAACCACCAATAGTTAAGAAAAACAATGATGGAAAGATGGTATGATTACTCCTAATCTAGATTTGATAGGATATGGTACCTGTCAAGACTCCACATACCATTTCGCATTAAAACTCTGCATGCACAGGATTTTATGTATGTTTTAGTTCCACCTAACTATTTAAATATTCACCTATCTTTCATAAATCCACTTCCAAGGAATATCGCTATAATGATTTCCCATTCAATTAATCATTTGAAATTCCTTTGATTTAGGAATCAAACCCGAGCCTTCTGTTATCCTCAGTTATATCATATAGAATCCTGATTTTTCTGTTATGCACTCTTAAGACTCCATTTGTCACCTCCATATTACAGAAGCCTAAGTCATTGCTTTTCCTATGCCAATTAACTCGCCTCAGATCCATTTTTTCGTCCTAATTTTGTGTTGATTGTCTCCGATATCCCAGGCAATATCAAGAATGTACAACGCTTGTTGCAAGACCCTGCTTTTGACATTCAGAATCCTAACAAGGTTTATTCTCTCATTGGAGGATTCTATAGCAATTCGGTTAACTGCCATGCAAAAGATGGTTCTGGTTATGAATTCATTGGAGATATGATATTGAAGATAGATAAAATTAATCCACAGGTTGCATCTCGAAACATTTTGGATTTCTCAAGGTGGAAGTGATTTGATGAGGGAAGACAAACTATGGCAAAGGCTCAACTAGAGCGTATTCTATCTTCCAATGGGTTGTCAGAGAATGTGTATGAGATTGCCTTGGCTGCCTAGTTGCATTAGAGATGGTTCTCTGATTTGCAAGATATGAGGTTGGAAGGGTTTATCTCGAGACCTTAAGAATTATATAATCTACAACTTGCGTGTGGAGTGCTCATATGTAGAGACTGTTGTTGCAATAAAGGTTCTGTAGTAGTAGAATTTCTTTAATGTTTGTCAGCAAATGGTCAAGGGTCAAATCTCGACCCTTGCAACTATTCTTGTGCACATATCCTGTCTCTTTTGAGTACATCAAAGCAGCAGCTTGTTTATAGAAATCGATATAAAAATCACAACTCAAAGTCAGTACCCAAGCTCCAATGCAAATTCACATGAAGAAGAATACCAAGCTATACAGACAGCTCAAACCCCTAAGATTAAAAATGAAAGATTCACAAACTTCAACTCCAAAGCACCTAGGATTGGAAATCCTAGCAGAGTTAGCCACTACTCTAGGTGATGAAACAGAACCTTCTACACAGAAAATTGAAGCCTCTAACACTGTACCTAAAAGACGACCATCACCAAAGCAACCTTGAACACTCAAAGAAGCAGCGAGGTAATTCATTTTTGCAAAATTTGAATTTTTTATGAAAGCACAGTTTTCGGTGGTTTAGGCGAACAAGACGACGGTTCATTAACCACCGAAAGCAGAGCTTTTCGGTGGTTAATACATCCAGATTCTATCTGAGTTAACCACCGAAACCTGAGACAAGGCAGTGAAGGTGTATTTTTCGCCCAAATCGGCGTTTTTCTCAACCGAATCTCTTGGAAATGCTTTCCAAAGATACATATTGAATTATAGTATCAAATCCAAAATCCATATTTAATGCAAAAGAGGTTTGAGGAGGTGTTCAAGTTGATTAGGCACCTATTTTTGGGGCAATGAATTAGGGTTTTATCTAAATTTGGCAAATTCGAATTTTATCTTCATCAAAGGATATTAAACATCCTTGGAAGGTTTTATACACAACACAGAGGTTCTAGATGATGGAAAGACCATGAAATAAGGAGATTGACCTCATTTTGAGGATCATTTCCTATCTTTTTGTAAATTTGTTTTAACTTTCTATCTTTAGCAAATTTGATCCATCCTTCTAGGATCTGTAACCACTTTGTAAGGGCTATAAAGCTACAAAATTTGATGCATAAGGGGGCTCGATCTGTGCGGTGTTTTTCTTTGGCTGGATCGTGGGCTTTGCCATTC
Source organism: Picea sitchensis (assembly GCA_010110895.2). Classification (NCBI taxonomy): domain Eukaryota; kingdom Viridiplantae; phylum Streptophyta; class Pinopsida; order Pinales; family Pinaceae; genus Picea; species Picea sitchensis. The sequence goes on along the minus strand of SNQJ01S0011428.1, from coordinate 209,103 downwards.
CATAAAACTTTTTTTGTAATATTTAAATGATCAATCAGTAATGGGCATGTTGTTTACAGGATTCTTGTGCGGAGGTGTTGGTGGCATTTCCTTTCTCTGTTAAGTGTTTGTCCAGTTATCATTTCATTTGTTTTCGAATTCTTATTGTCAAAAGATAGTAACAGAGAAGAATTTATTGGCAAAATACTCTGCATCTGATCTTTTGGTAATCTTTATGTTTCTCTTCTAAAAGCTCAGCTTAAGAATTCTTAAATGCTCCTTTGCTTGACTTTTTCTCCTCTACTTTTTCCTCATTTCACACCATTAAAACTTGATTCAATCCAACATTTCCACTACCTTTCCCTGTGTAAGAGTTTTGTCTAGATCTGAGAGTGAATCATATATTTAAGCGTAGACCCCATTTTCCCAATGGCCCTCCTTGTTGTCCCAAACCAACCATTCAAAAACCAAAAACCCTGATCCATCATAACTAGCCTAATATCCTATTCTAAACCAAGCGAAATCATACAGAGAGAGCCCTCTCTGAGTCTTGGATGGCTAGATCCAAGACTCCAAGCGGTTGAAACAGTTACATCCGTCAATTTATTCTTCAGCCTGGGAAATTACGGAGTGCTAACATGGCCTTCATATCCATGGTGGAACCCAAGAACTTCAATGAATCCAATGAAGATGTAAATTGGTTAAAATCAATGAATGAGGAACTGGACCAAATTGAAAAGAATGACACTTGGGAACTCGTTCCTAGGATAGAAAATAAAAATGTAATAGGATCCAAATGGGTCTACAAAAATAAGATGAATGAGAAAGGAAATATTGTAATAAACAAGGCTAGATTGGTCTGCAAAGGATATGCTCAAATAGAAGGACTGGACTTTGATGAAACATTTTTGCCTGTAGAAAGATTAGAAACTATTAGAATGTTTCTTGCCTATGCTTGTGATAAACAGTTTAAAGTCTATCAAATGGTTGTCAAGTCATCTTTTCTAAATGGAGATCTAAAAGAAGAAGTCTATATGGAACAACCAGAGGGTTTCCAACTGTCATATAACCCTAACTTTGTCTGCAAGATGAAGAAATCCTTATTATGGTTGAAACAAGCTCCTTGTGTTTGGTATTACAGACTAGATAAGTATCTTCAAGACAAAGGGTTCAAGAGAGGAACATTTGAAAACAATCTATATATCAAAACAGAGGTTAATGATTTTCTCATCGTCTTGGTCTATGTATATGACATCATCTTCGGAAGCAATAATGATTCATCAGTACAATGGTTTTCCTCTGCCATGCAGTCTGAATTTGAAATGTCTATGATAGGGGAACTGCCATTTTTTCTTGGTCTGCAAATTACTCAGAGGTCTGAAGGATTATTTCTCTCTCAGGAGAAATATCTAAGAGAAATGTTGAAAAAGTTTCAAATGGAAGATTCTACACCTATGAGCACACCTATGGTCACTGGATGCAAGTTAAGCAAGGATGATGACTCACCTGTTGTTGATCAGAGTTCCTATAGGTCTATGATAGGTAGCCTATTGTATATCACAACATCCCATCCAGACATAATGCATGTTGTTGGAATGGTAGGAAGGTATCATGCTGCACCTAAACAGATTCATTTGTTAGCTGTCAAAAGAATATTCATATACTTGAAAGGAACAATGAAATATGGCCTATGGTATCCTAGGAATCAGAATTTTCAATTGTCAGTCTATTCAGATGTTGATTGGGATAACTGTGTGGATGAAAGGAAAAGCACGAGTGGAGGTGCATTATTCTTAGGAGATTCTCTTGTATCATGGTTGAGCAAGAAGAAATGTTCCATTTCCTTATCAACTACAGAAGTTGAATACATTGAAGTTGCCACTTGTTGTACCCAAGTATTGTGGATGATTCAGATACTTGCAGATTTGGAGGTAAAAAATATTGCACCGGTCCCAATTCATTGTGATAATACCAGTGCAATCAGTGTGTCAAAGAACCCTATATTTCACTCCAAGACCAAGCATATACCCATCAAGTATCACTTCTTGAGGGAACAAGTGACCAACACTGTTGTTTCTTTGCATTATATTCCATCCCAATATGAGATTGTTGATATCTTTACTAAACCACTTGCAAAAGCTCAGTTTGAGTATCTACGCCTGAAGTTGGGCATGACCCCATTATCAACCTAAGAGAGTCCATCCTATGAGGGGCGGTATGTGTTGGTTGAATATATGATACCTCTGAAAAGTATTGCAACAGCTCAAAGGGGGAGAAAAGGAGTAGTCTAGATGCTACAGTTGGAAGTCCAATCAGTCTAGCGCAACCTTTTTAGGGTTTCCATCCATGCCAAAGGGGGAAATTGTTGGCATCATTTACAGGAAAGCATGTGCTTGTAATTGATGGAAATAAAAACAACAATGATGGAAAACAGGGAAAGCATAAGTTCAGGAGAAGAAGTGTAAGATCAGGAGGAGGAGCGAACAGTATGCAAAGACCAAAGCTCAGAAGAGATGGCACTTTTCACTTTCCATAAGTACAACTGAGGTCCAAGAGAAGGACTTGCGGGAGGAGCAAAGGTCGAGACCTTTGAACACTTAGAAAACCTTCTAAGTCAGAGAGATCAGAAAGCTCAGGAGGAGGAGTGACAGTGGTCGTTGGATTAGTGTCCAAATAGAAGGAGCGCACATAAACATTAAGTTGTCGATATGAAAACATGATCGATGAACAACGTTTAGTTGGGGTCTAAATATGCGAGGAGGTTACGCTCAGGAAAGTTTGAGATTTGAAAGTCCCGAAATGCGAATTTTCGTCAGTCGTCAGATCAATTTCGAGTGGAAGGACAGGATAAGCTAGAAAATTTGCATCGCCGAAAGATCAAGCCGTCGATCCAAGATCCCGATCGATCGAACAACATTCACTTTGGATACAAAGATGTGAGGAGGTTACGCTTCGGAAATTTTGAGACTTGAAAAACTCGAAGCCCGAAAATCTAAAATGAATAAGGACCATTGGATATGGAGATCAAACAATGATCGTTATATCAGAGAGATCTACATCAGCAAGGAAATGTGGCAGACCATGTTAGGAAAGGGAATATGGGAGACCACGTGAGAAGGCACACATGGCATAATCAGATGATGACACGTGTCAAGAGGAAATTTGCTTGTGCCATGTCAACAAGTGATGTAAGCAAGCTACACCACTTCGGGAGATTTACTTTAGAAGGTTCATCACTAACAAATGTCAAAAGTCCCAAAGTCCCGAAGGACAAAGGTCTGAAGTTGTTCTCATCCATTCAATCTGAAGATCACTTCGGGTTTATTCTCGATCATTGATTATGCAGGAGGATACGTGTCAACAGATTGTGAACTCCGGGTGAAACTTCTCCAGGAAAACATGAAGGAGAAAGGTTTGAGATTGTTGAAGGCTGAATTCCCAAAGCGAAGGATAGTCATTGGATTAAAGAGGACACACGTTGTTATATTTTCAACTCTGAGAAAAAGAAAAGGAAGGATGAAAGAAAGTTGAGAGTTGATATTGTCGAACCCTGAATACCTGAAGGGATTGTGACTGTCGATCCAAAAGGGACACACATCGTTGGATCACGGACTCTGGGTGAAATACTCTAGGAGAAAATAAGAGTTTGTGAATTGAAAGTCCCAAAGGTTGGACTCGCAGAGGAGATCCTGATCATAGATTAAGGAGGACAGGTGTCAGCAGATATTTCATTCCAAAAGATATCTAGTCAACAGCAACAGGGTTTGATATTTGACACTCATAGAGCCCGGATCATGAAGTAAACCTCACCCATTAATGGAGGAAGGAGAGATATGGTCTGCAGACTTGAGAGGAAAGATCTGAACCATCCATTCAAGAGCACCGTCAAGATCATGAGATCGACGGTCGTGCTCCATTGCAGGGCCAGAACATGGTCGGGCCTTAATTTTTCATGAGCGGGCCACAATTGAAACCACAATTTTGGAGAAAGGACGCGTGGAGGCTCATAGTGAATTTCGGGGTGAAAATAGGGTTTCTCTTAAACCTCCTATGTACATGCCTGCAATCGCGTGGTCACATGAATCTCATAGCCCAAGGTCATATCATGAAATAGAGCCAGCGCTCACTATATATAAATCGGGAAGCACCTTTTTGGATAGATGTTTGGTCACCGTCGATGATAACATGAGGGAAGGGGCTTAGAAGCCAAAGAATCCATAATTGACTGGCTATAACTGACAGAGAAGACAGATTTTTGACTACCAGAGAAGCTAAGGAATATCAGCATAACGCCCATTGATGATGAACACACTGAGTATAACCACCAGAGAATTCAAATATCTTCAGGGTGATCGCTAGAGGAATTGAAGAGTCTAGAGGTAACTACCAATGGGATGAAGACTCATCAAAGAGACAATCGACAGATGGAAAAGCATCTAAGACTGTAACTACTAGAGAAGCCAAGAATCTCAGGATAACGACACACTGATGACGAACAGTCTCTAAATGATCACTAGAGAGAACGAAGAGTTAGGTGCATGATCAGGAACGGACTTGGCAGGATAAATATATGCAGAATAGAGAAGAGAGGGTAGCTTCTATTGAATGTGATTTGATGCGAGTAGAATCATGTTGTGTGAAGTAGCTAATATGCACATAAGAGGCATAGCACATAGAATGGATATGGCGCACAGAGCATAATAGGCAGAAGAACAAAAAGGGCAAGGGAGGTGTGCAGGAATACACTGATGCAGGGAGAGTAAAGAAGTGTAGCAGAACAATGATGAGACTGGTAAGACATTGATAAAATACTGTATCACTATGATAAATTTATGGGAAGAAAAAAATTATATTTTAAGGTGGTAGGGAAGTGTTAGGGAGGACTGTTTCCCTCAGAGTTTCAAGTGGGTGCTTGAACATAGGGAGTTGGATCTTCCATCTAGCTACAGCCAGAAAAAACAAGGTGGTAGGGTGGTGCAAGGGAGAACTAGTGTTCTATGTTATACAAGTTGGTGCCTGTGTGACTAGAAGTTGGTGCTTCCATCTAGTTGGTGTTGGAACACTCAGGGAGTTGGTGCTTCCTTCTAGTGGGTGCTAGATAAACCAAAGAGTTCGTTCTCTCAGCAAGTTGTTGCTTGTAAAACAGAGGTTGTATCCTCAAGAAGAGTTGGAGCTCATAAGAATGATAATGTACAGAAAATAAATATTACTTGTGATATCAAGAAGAAGAGGTTTTTCCCTTTATGGGTTTCCTCAATAAATATATGTCTCTTTATATTTTGTGTGTGTGATTGATGTTGAATATTCTATTGCTTACTTCCCTGATTTATTGTGATCATCATTGAGTGTTTTTTATAGAGTTTAAAATGGGCATAATTGTTTAAGCACAGTAACAAATGATTCACCCCCCCCCCCTCTCAGTTGTCCAACATTTAGGACATTTCCCATGAATCAAGAATCCGGGATGTGGTCGGTAATAAAGAGAAAGTTGAATTTTATTCAAATGGGAAACTTCTCGTCGAAATAAATATTGCAACACTCATGAGAAACCAGGAGTTGATTTTATTGAATAATGGTTACAAAGAATTGTTGGCCAAGCAATACAATTATATTTTCATCACATCCAGCTCAACTTTACTTCAATACACTTTGGGAATGTTCTTGACTCGTTGACAAAAACCATGATATGTTCCCTAATTCTGGATTTCATTCCACATATCAGTTGGATTCTTGAATAGCTCAATTGGAAATATACCTACACTTGAAAAGTGTCCTTCTCCTCCAAATAGGTTAGGGTAGGTATATCTTCTTTGTACATAGTTTGTTCTTTAATCAAATTTTTGCATAATACAACAGTTTCTAGCTGGAGATAATGTTTGAAGATGACTCCATAGCCCATTGGAGAAGGCAACTAGTGTTCAGATTTTGGTGTTCTTAGCAACCCACAGGGGGTCATTGTCCCACAGTTGGAGTCAATTGTTTATCAAAATTTCAATCACCTAGAGTTTCTTCTCTTTGGAACAAAAAAAATGATATAAGAAGAAGAAGAATATTAAGGATCATAAGCTCATGGCATATCCCTCAATCTCATATTCATCAATAATTTTACAGATTCAAAATTCAAGTTCATATGCCCGTGATATTTGTGTTTTTTTCCAAACGCTTGAACTTCCATAAGGGGCACTTCTTCCATGTGCAACGCAACTGATTTCTCTCTCAGTACTTAGTCTATAATTCTTATTTTCTTTGTCTATCCCATTCTAAGTATCTTTCTCTCACATTTATATTCTTATTTTGTCACACTCCATTCATGTCTTATACTTAGTTTTATTTTTTCACACTCCTTCTCATATCCAATCACTTACCTTCTTACTCAGTTCATTTTCCCTCCTACCATTCACACCTTCCTACCCCGTGACCCCGTCATATCCATTGACCTGCCATACTCCATCTCCCCTCTCATTCTCCCATACTCTCCCTTAAATTGTTTTCCTAAGACTTATTCCTTCTCAATGGAAGCCTATAATATCAAGACACGTGGAAACCTATAATATCAAGACATGTGGAAACCTTTAATATCAATGCACATGACATCCTACTACATGAAGACACATGACGCTAATTGGGTGATGACTTGGCATTGACTGGGCAATGATAGGGAAACAAATTTACTAAGTCATGAATTCTCTTAAGGCACGACCTCCATAAGCTCTTTTTCTTCACATGAGTCATATGGAATCCTTTACAATATAAACTCTAATTCTCTATCACCACAATTCATGTGGGGCTAAAGGAGGGTGGATTTTAATCAAGGGATAAGATTGATCCATGAATTAGATGGACGACTATTGAGAAACGATCTTCTAGAGATTTTAACTCATGATATAGACATTTGTTGGAGGAAAGTGATACCTCATTGGAAAGGTAATTAAATGGAGAATAAAATGGAATATCTTTCAAGAGATAAATTTAGACATAATTCTTCCAGAAACTAAAAAACCGGTAAGCTTTGTTTTCTTGACTTGCTGAGAAATTTATTTCGAACCTCGACTTCCTGAGGCTATAAGTTGAGATCCAAAACTCCAAATTTAAATGAAGAGGACTCGTTGGAAATCTGGAATGATGAATATTTATCCTAGAATGGTTTCCATCTTGAGAACTCACTTATCATGCTCATAAAATTAAAGCACAGCCCACTTTTGTAAAAGGTAGTCAACTTGAAAATTTGGAAATAAAAGTTTATTAAATAAATTTTATTAAAGATGAAATGGGTCCCAGTTGGAGGAACGAATTTCAATGACATAAAGTCATTAATGAGAATTCAATAAATAATTAATTAAATTGATTTACTAAAAAAAGGAACCGTGTGGAAACTTCTAGAAGGACAAAACCCTAACTACTTCAAGAAGCATTGGGAGCAATATTTAAAACAAAGAGAGCATCATCAAAGAAAGGGTTAGAAGGTTGGATTATCAAGGGTTGAGATCATAAAAATATCATGGTTCAGCCATCAGTATGCAACCAAGTCTTTGATCAACAAATAAAGATCTCAATTTTTCTTGTTCTTCTTCTTTTTCTTCTACACTATTTTTCTCAAGGCTTTATGCTTGTATTTCTGAACTAGGCATAAGGTTGAGTTTTTTGAGTGTTATTTTCTTTTATTCTTCCAATTTTCTTCTTGAAAGGATCAATAGGAGTATTTTACAACCATATATGTGGTTGGTATTGTAAGACATGGATTTCTAAATGATTCGTGGAGGTTTAATTCTTGCATTTGGCAAGATTCATTTCTAATCATTAGTCAATTGGTTTACTGAAACATTGTGTAATATCTTTATGTATTAAACTCCACAAAGAACTACTTCGAGTGATAAATTTAATGAATTCTCATAATTTGGGATTTATGAGCATGAGATTTTTGGAGTATGCCCATCAAATTATTTTCAGTTTTGAATGCAATATTCATTTAAAGTTCTCTAAAGTGATCAACATCATTTGACTCTTTTTCTTGTGAGAAAATATGGATGGATGTTTTGCTTGCATATGTTTTAGAGGGTTGTAATAATGAAGCTGAGCACATAATTATTTTGATATTGAATCCTTTCATTATATTTTTATTGTAAGAAATTTGTTTGGTCCATTTCCAATTAAACGTTGTACTCAAAGAATATTTTGGTTATCAAGAACCATTTTACATACAAACTAAAGAAATAAAGAGGTGGGATTTGTTGTTTATCATTCTCCCATTTAACAACCCAATCCAAGAACATCAAGCTACATATTTCAGATTATTACAAAGGAGTATCACCTCTATAAAAACACAGGGGGATGTTATCCTTGTGAGGTTGTTTCTTGGATCTTCAATAATCAAAACATCAACAAAACTATATAAAATCCTTATAAATTTGAATATATTTACAAAAATATCACTATGATTTCCATTTTAAAAATTAGTAAGATTTGACAAGGTTTATATGCTTTAAGATAAGTTTGAATCCTTAAAATTGTCCTCGCTCCTTTGCATGTAAATGTAACTAGACACCAAAAATGTAACACCTTGTTTTCCCCCATCATGTAGTTATAATTATGACTTGAGGTTTCCATAAGTATGGCAAGGATATTTTTCCTTTACAAGGTTAGAATGGACCTTTCAAAACAATGTAAATATGTATTTCTGCTAATGAAATATGTTGAGCAACTGACTGGCGGGTGGAGCATTGGTACATACCATGATACTATGAGAGGGAATTGGTGAATGAATTTTCATTTCCTAAAATCCTTAATGCCCCTTTTTTCCAAAATTCATATTTTGAAGATATTTCCCTCCTTCTCAAAAAGTCAGTTAATGCAAAGATTTGGTAGTTGGGAAACCAACCACCCACAATGAATAAGGAATGGAGAGATAGGTACAACCAATACATCTTTTTCATCTGTTAGTACCTAAACATACATGCATGATTGTTACTCTATCCCTAATACTAGCTTATTAATCCATAAGCCTTCTTCATTTATATCCTTTCTATTTTCTTTATACCTTATTTTCTCTACTCACCTTCATTTTGATTGTCTTTGCTTTTTTTTAATTTTATTTTTTTTTCTTTCATAAGATATGTTCAAAAGTGATTGCATAGGTATTAATTTCGCACATCAAGGGATGGATTGATTTAAAATCCAAATTTTCAAGGCTTTCCTAAATTTTTATAGGATAAACAATGTTCGTTGCAAAAATATGTGGAGTTTTTGTAGCACAAAAATAACATCATTGCTAAACGTGCTCTACAAAAATACGGATATTTCAACAGTGCATTTCAATCATGCAGAAAGAATGAAAGACTCAAGACTAATATAGTGTAGGAGAAACATAAAACAACAAACTCTTGTCCATGGATGAAGAAAGTATGACAATTTTGTAGAAGTGCAGGTTTTATTAGTTTTGACTTGCGCTACAAAAAACTAGTCTTTTTGCAGCACCCCTGTTCTGAAAACTGATAAATGCATAATTTCTTGTAGGTGACTATTTTTGCAATCAACTTCGTGTGTGTTTTTCGAGAAAAGGGTGAGGCATTTGGAAAATATAGCAAAAATCCACTTGCAGATTGGTCTCATTTAGCTGACATCTAGGTCGTTTTCTAAAAGAAGAAACTTTTTAGGATTTAGAGGTGGATCTTTGAAGGGGATATTTCCATATTTCATGAATTTTTGTTTCCTATAAAAATGCCTATTCAATGGTTGAGGATCCACCTCATTAGTTCGACCTTCCCTTGACCATTGAGCCAACACATGAAGTATGAGTGAGTTGTTGTGAGATCCATCCATTAAGAGATGATGAGTTGGTTTTAGATCCATTATTTTTGGATCTCAAATTTGTAATGGTTTCTATATATTTGGAAATGATAATGTAAAAAGGATCTTCCTTTGGGGAAGCCTGGAGTTCAATCTTTTGGAGTGGAAGAGAAGGGGAATGGTTTGTATATATGTAAAGGAGATTTAAAGCATGAAAAGTTTTGTACTCAAGGAATCAAACACCCTGATGGTCAGATTGTCATCTTGTGTGTCTCTTTTTTCTTATCTTATTTGAATGCAATTGAAATTATTGCAAAGCATTGATTTCCTCTTGATGCAGTATTAAATTACATGTTTCTTGAAATTGCATTTGAATTTTTTTTCAGGTTTAAGATATCATTTTAAATTTGGAAATATTCTTAACATAAGTAAGCAGATTGTTAACTTGTGTTTATGTTTTCTTTTCTTTTCATCTACTTTTAAATTCTTATTTATCTAATCTATTAGTGTGAATACCCTGGACTAAATGAAAGGTTGTTGATTATGTGATTGAAATATTGTGATCAAACCAATACCCATAAAACATGTTCGAACTACTTAACCTATAACCCAAACCAATAAACCATTACAATAACTAATATGTGTTAGGCATCTTCCTCTTGCAATCATGAAACATATTATAGCACTAGCATCTTTTGGCACCGTTATCGGGGACAGAGTAATGAAGAAATATTTCCTTGGGAGAAAGAAAACAAAAATCTTTGATTCTTGATGGTGAAAAGGGATTAGGCACTAAACATTGAATGAAATCATTCACCTTGTGAATCCATGGTTTAAGAATCCTCAAGCAACTCCATTGATACCGAATTTCAAAAACAATGGAAGCCATTTTGGATCAGAGGTATGCAATTTTTTATTTCTCTAATGTACCTGGATTTCCAAACCCTATGCCTAACAAAGATAAATGGGAAAGATTTCTTCTGAAGTTTAAAAGAGAATATTAGGAAGTTCCGAGTTTTTATTGGATTTTCATGAATGTATGCATCAACTAGACATAGTTCATGAAGATATTTTGGTATTCCCTAGAGGGAAATGCCAATGGTGTAGATATTTTTCTCCTTCCAACATTTCTTCATTGAAGGAATTCCATATTGATTTTCATGATTATTGCAAAGAGATTTTTTCTACTGGATTTCTTTATCAAGAATGTTGCGAAGAATTTGAATTGTTGCATCATTTCTCTAACCATGAAGTTTAGGATGTTAGTATCGATCATATGTATGATGAGATAGTTACTCAAAATGATGATCTCATGATGCATGTTGTTCCTTCTCTTGGAATGAATGAAAGTAAGTTTCTACCTTCTGATTTTTATGATATTTTTTCCTTGGAATTTGTTAAGGAAAAACTTGTACCATAAACATGTAAATAGTTTCAGGAGTGTTTTGTTTCTCCTGGAGGATATGAATTAGGTGGTCTTCATGAATTGATACAAGAAGGAAAAATGGAACACATTCTTGTTGATGAAACAAATTTCACACAACAACTTTGTCTTCTAGATCATGTGGATTTTTGGCATTATCTTCATGATCAAATGGAAACTTACATGGAGACAGTTTTTTCAAAGGAATCAAATATTGCAGCACTCAAAATGCAATCGAATTGCAACAGTAAGTACAAGTTGCTTATTGAATTTATGTTGCAAAAATTTCATTCTTATTGCACTTTCTCATTAAGTTGCAAACAAGATAATCATTTTATTAGTTGAATGCTCACTTGGTATCATTGCAAGTTATATTTTACATGAACCAAGATGATGAAGTTGGTTAAAGTAGGTAGTGTATATAAATAAGCTTGCATTTTGAGCATATGGTTTGCATTTTATTTCTAGTAGTGTGGTTTTTAGTTTGACTTGGAAAGTAGGATAGAGGAATAATGACTCAGTAGCCCAATGGAGACACTTGTACAAAACAATTTTCTTTGCAGTTTGGTATTTTGGCATGCATAATAGAATTTTTATATGAGTAGGGCTACTATCAGAGCATGATGAGAAGGTGTAGGTTAACAAGGCACCGTGCAGAGTAGTGTATTTTCAATTTCAGTTTGGTTTTCAAGATAGTTGTTTTAGTTGAGAAAAATAAGTTGTAGGGTCACATTGTATGATAAGCATGGTTGATATTAGAGAAGAGATGAGCATGTACAAGCATCAGATTTCAATATAGAAAAACTAAAGGCACAGGGTATGCAGTTCTTGGTGTCTCACAAGGAGAACATCATCCCCTAGATGGAGCCAATGTTAGTACCTAAACATATATGCATGATTTCTACTATATCCATAAGCCTTCGTCAGTTATATCGTTTCTATCTGCTTTATACCTTAATTTCTCTACTCACCTTTATTGTGATTTTCTTTTCTTTGTTTTCATTTCATTTGTTTTTATTTCATAAGATATGTTCAAAAGTTATGACATAGGTCTTAATTTTTCACATCAAGGGATGGATTTTTTTAAAATCCAAATTTGCAAAGAATTCCTAAGTTTTAGAGGATAAATAACGATCGCTGCAAAAAAGAGTTGAGTTTTTGTAGCGCAAAAATAAAATCATTGCTAAAAGAGTGCTACAAAAACCCAGATATTTTGACAGCGCATTTTGATCATGCAGGAAGAATGAAAAACTCGAAACTAAGCTACTATAGGAAAAACATAAAACAAAAAAATCTTGTCCAGGGATGAAGAAAGTCTAAGAATTTTGTAAAAGTGCAGGTTTTATCATTTTTGACTTGCGCTACAAAAAAAAAAATCTTTTTGCAGCACCCCTATTCTGAAAACTGTTAAATGCAGAATTTCTTGTAGGTGACTGTTTTTTCAATCAAATTCACGCTTGTTTTCCAAGCAAAATATGTTAGTTCTAGAAGATGTTTCTTGACTACAAGAGAAATATGTCTATCACATCTTAGTTATTGCAATGGTTGATTGGTTTGGGTTATAGGTCAAGTAGTTTGGACATGTTTGATGGGTATTGGTCTGATCACAATATTTCAATCACATAATCAGAAACCTTTCATTTATTCCAAGGTATTCACACTAATAGATGAGATAAATATGCATTTGGAAGTAGATGAAAAGAAAGAAAACATAAACACAAGTTAACAATATACTTACTTATGTTAAGAATATTTCTAAGTTTAAAATGATATCCTAAACCTGAAACAAATATTCAAATGCAAATTCAAGAAACAAGTAATTTAATAATGCATCAAGAAGAAATCAATGGTTTATAATAATTTCTATTGCATTCAAATAAGATAATAATAAAAAAAAGACATATAAGATGACAATCTGACCTCAGGGTGTTTGATTCCTTGAGTACAAAAGTTTGCATTCTTTAAATCTATTTTACAGATATATAGACCATTCCCCTTCTCTTCCACTCCAAAAGAATGAACCCCATGCTTCCTAAAAGGAAGATCCTTTTTACATTCTTATTTCTCAAATATATAGAAACCATTACAAATTTGAGATCCAAAAATAATGGATCTAAAACCAACTCATCATATCTTAACGGATGGATCTCACAAAAAATCACTCAGCCTTCATGTGTTGGCTCAATGATCAAGGAGAGGTCAAAATGATGAGGTGGATCCTCAACCATTGACTACGCATTTTTTTAGGAAACAAAAATTCATGAAATCTAGAAATATCCCCTTAAAAGATCCACCTCTAAATCCTAAAAGGTTACTCCGTTTAGAAAACGACCTTTGTGTCAACTAAATGAGACCGTTCTTCAAGTGGGTGTTTTCTTTATTTTCCAAATGCCTCACAATTTTCTTGTAAAACGTGCATGAAGTTGAATGCAAAAACAATCACCTACAGGAAATTCTGCATTTAATGGTTTTCAAAACATGGGCACTCAAAAAGAAAAAAAAAATTGTAGCGCAAGTCAAAACTGGTAAAACCTGGACTTTTACAAAATTTTCAGACTTTCTTCATCCCTGGACATGAGTTTGTTGTTTTATGTTTTTCCTGTAGTAGCTTAGTCTTGAGTCTTTCATTCTGCCTTCATGATTGAAATGCGTTGTCGAAATATCCATATTTTTGCAGCGCACTTTTAGCAATGATGTTATTTTTGCGCTACAAAAACTTCACTCTTTTTTGCAGCGAACATTGTTTATCCTCTAAAAACTTAGGAAATCCTTGCAAATTTGGATTTTAAATCTATCCATCCCTTGATATGCCAAATTAATACCTATGAAACCACTTTTGAACATATCTTATGAAAGAGAAACAAGTGAAATTAAAACAAAGAAAAAACAATCACAATAAAAGTGAGCAGAGGAAATAAGGTATAAAGAAGATAAAAAGGATATAATTGAAGAAGGATTATGGATTAATAAGCTAGGATTAGGGATAGAGTAGTATTCATGCATGTATGTTTAGGTACTAACATTAGCTCCATGTCGGGGATGATGTTCTCATGAGACATAAAGAACTGCATACGTTGTGCTTTTACTTTTTCTATATTGAAATCTGATTCGTGTACATGCTCATCTTTGCTCTGATATCGACCCTACTTATCATACACTATGACCTTGCAACTTATTTTTTCAACTAAAACAACTATGTTGAAAACCAAACTGAAATTGAAAATACACTACTCTACATTGTGTCTTGTATACCTGCAACTACTCATCGCACTCTGATACCATCCTTGCTTATATAAACAATCTATTATGCATGCTAAAATACCAAACTACAAACAAAATCATTGTGTACCATTGTCTCCATTGGGCTATGGAGTCATTATTCCTCTATCCTAGTTTCCAAGTCAAACTGAAAACCACACTGTTGAAAATAAACTGCAAACCATATGCTCAAAATGTGAGCTTATTTATATAAACTACCTACTTTAACCAACTTGATCATATTTGTTTATGTAAAAGAGAACTTGCAATGATACCAAGTGAGCATTCGATTGATAAAATGATTATCTTGTTTGCAACTTAATGAGAAAGTGCAGTAAGATTGAAATTCCTGCAACAAAAATTCAATAAGAATCTTGTATTTACTCTTCCAAATTGATTTCATTATGAGTGTTGCAACATTTGAGTCCTTTGAAAAAACTGTCTCCATGTAAGTTGTCATTGGATCATGAAGATAATGCCAAAACTCCACATGATCTAGAAGGCAAAGTTGTTGTGTGAAATTTGTTTCATCGGCAAGACTATGTTCCATTTATCCTTCTTGTAGCAATTCATGAAGACCTCCTGATTCATATCCTCCAAGAGCAGTAGAACACTCATGAAACTGTTCACATGTTTCTAGTACAGAATTTTTTTTAACAGATTCCAAAGAAAAAGTATCATAAAAATCAGAAGGCGGAAAATTACTTTCATTCATTCGAAGAGAAGGAACAACATGCATAATGAGAACATCATTTTGAGTTATTATTTCATCACACATCTAATCGGTAATAACATCATCCATGATTTACCATGAGATCCCTTCTGACATAATAAAAAAAAAAAGATTAGGAACTTTCTGTGGGAAGAAAGAGGATGGTAGATGAAAGAGGCCAGAGAACAAGAAGATATGGAATAGAGAAAAAGAGAGGCACACAAGTACAAACAAGGGAGGTCTATAGAGAATTCACATGGTTAAGCCACGTTTTTTCCTAAGAAATAACTGATACATAGTGGTATCAAATGGGTAGTATTGAAGCTACCTAGGAAATCAGAGCAAAAGAAAGTGTGTGTGAGAATTTGTTGTGAAATGTTTAGCAGAAAAATCTTAAACTCGACCGAAGCATAGAGGGCCAAAAGTTGATGCTTGTTGGAAATATACTAGCACTGGTAAGGGGAGGGAACTAAGGGGCTATGTAGTAGTGAAAGGACTCCCTTGTGTAGAGGAAATCCAATTGGGAAGGGATATAGGAAGCTCGTAGAGGCCCTGACTTGGTTGGTGTAATGGATTCTTGTTGTTGACTACATGTGGAAGAGAGTGGCCTTCATACCCAGCCCAAACTTCCCTTAAGAACCTAAATTTCCCTAGTGGTACCATGGTTTGTGACAATGTTTCTATATATCTTCTATTTAACCAAGAACACTCGTGCATTTTATCTTATCAACCAGGGTTTCCAATGTACTTGTGATATGTTGCGCACTATGTGTGCGAGCTGGAAATTATTATATTACACTAGTTTCCTAATATGCTTCTACAAGAAGGAAATGACATTACAGAAAATCAAAACACACAATAACTATCTTCTAACACTTGTGATTTCGAGTCTAATGCATGGCTCCTCTAAGATTGATATCATCAGTGACCTAGTCCTGTGATATCACCTTTATTTCTCTGTCATCAGATTTCCATGACAAGTGTGTTCTCATAACCTATTTCTACAACCATACATCCTATAGGAAACAAAGACAACAAATTAACATAACAATTGAACAAGATAAAAGCTATAAACCATCCACTGGAAATCTCCAATTCAAGATTAATTAAAATATTAAATAAAAAGCATGTGACATGGTGTATACGTGAATTTTAATTTCTACTATTATGTGGATCCCCTGTGCTTTGTAATTGAAATTATTGTGTCAAACAAATGATCATATCATTATCATAGCAGCACTACTCTAATAGACTGGGTAGAAAATCGATTCTTCCATACATATATGACCATAGCTTGTAAATGAAATGGAATAAAGTAAAACTAGAATGATATCATAAATAAGGAAATGCAAACTAATTTATCTACAATAGAGTGAACACAATATCTTTCTATAGATCCATATCTCTTGTTCTCTAGAGTCCCCCCCCCCCTAGAGAGAAGGGAACTGGGATATATTACAACAACACTCACAACTTAAATAAGAACTTAAAATATTCAAAGTAACCAAGAAATGTTGCAGAGGTATGGGTGCTTTGTTCTTTATTCAAGAAATATCGAACCTTTTACATTGTATCTATGAACTCTCTATGCAGTCGTTCTCCTTACAATATATAGGAAAAGGCTCATGATATTTTAGGAATAAAAAAATGAACTCTAAACTAAGTCTAAAACTTCCATCAAACACATAAAACGTGATTCCCATATTCCCCATTGAATTGGATGAGAAGAAGAGTTCGATCAGCTGCCAATTCACACTCCTAGCCATAGGGGGGTGAAATCTAGTTGCAATCGATCCAAAATACAAATTGATGGAATTCCCATATCTCTCACGTGATGTTAGATGCAAGGATAAATGAATGAGGAACGAGATTCCTCATGTAGTGGCTACGACCAACGCCCAAGATCTTCATGGAGATAGTAGATAGTTGGGTTATTTCTAAAATGAATCTAAAATATTCTAAGGATCAATTCAAATGTTGAACTTCACATGTACCTTCCTTAACTCGATGTATGAGTTGTTGCAATGTGCCATTTGAACCATAGGGAAGATGGAAATCATTTCATTCTTTGAAAGAAAACCTACACTCATCCACATCTTAGCACCTGACAAGAATTCAAACCATATAACCTATAACCATATAAACATAGAAAAAAAAGATAACCTATGAACATGATTATAGAGAATAAAACAACTAAAAACAATCTAACTATATGTAATAAGACAATTAATATTAGGTAACCATTTCATAGCCAAATGTTTGTCAAGGCAGATAAAGAAAGGTTTTGTAGGGTTTAAACTAGACAAAAGGAGGGTCATGGAGGGCTTAAGATATGCCATATGTGAAACTCATCAATATGGAAAGGGGGTGGGATGTTGTGGAGACCATATTGCAACATATCTTATGATTGGGTGGAAAAGCGCTCACCCTTAGTGAGTTGGATTGGTTGGTAGTTATATGAATAGACAAGTTTCAATTATGTGATTTGTATGTTTAAAGATATTAATAAATGTTCATGTTTATGTAATTTCCTATATGATGGGTAAGTTTGCATGTTGGATTACCTCCTTTTGAATGCTTAGGTAGAGGCCTTTATTTTCATGACCTAATCTCTGAAAATGGCATGAATCGAATGAAGAGTTTATCCACTAGGAAACTGTTGGTTTTCCCATTTCTTTCCTTCTTTTGATATCTAGTAATGATAAGGACCATATTTATATTTTCTCTAGGTAAATATTTAGAAGAGGGGATAAAATGAAATCAAGGAAAAATCGATAAAGTGTTGTGGGATTAATCCTAGTTGTTCATTGTCGTTCCCAGAAGAGAGTCTAGACTATTCATTGTTAGACTAGAGTTTTGACTTGATTTCCCATCATTTTTTTGGGTACCCTATTATCATTCAAGCATTTTTTATCCCAAAAAGAATCGGATTCATTGATCATGATCAACTCTATCCATCATATCCTTTACGGTTAAGAGGTCTACTAACCCCCGCATAACTTTAATCTTGAACTTGATTTGGGCCATTAGACAAGAGAGATCCTAACCATTGGATTTGTTGGGATCAAATAATCTCTTTATCTATGGTGCAACCTAAGAACCCACGTTGATTTGGGTCATTGATCGACACATTTCCCCACTATTTGATATACTAGACATGGAAGTTGTATTGGAGAAGGTAAAGGTAATGGATGTGATCAACCCATTCTTGTATCCTATAGCTCATCTATAAGTGGTATATTATCCATGAAAATCAGGTTTTGAAAAGAGTCGTGTCATTGGTAGGTTGATTGCCTGAAGGGAGAATATGGTGGCAGGAGCCTGAACGTCTTGTGGGAAGATGTTTGTGGGAAATTTCCTTCGATACAAATTTTTGAAAAGGGGAACTTGAACTAGTGAGTTTGATAGCATTGCAGGATGTAAATTTTGGAAAGACCCTAATTTGAGGTAGTGCAACATACCAATGAGTCGATCTCGACGAGGAAAACCCGATAGTCTTGCAGGTTTGGGAATTCGAGAAGAATCGTGGGCGCGGTAAGTGACCATTCTGATGGAATGAGCTCAATGGACTATGTTTGAGTGTTTAGCAGTAGGTTAGGGGCTGATTCCCTTTGGACCTATGAGAAGGTAGGTCCACGTTAGCTAGCATGTGTTGAGTAGGCCCACATGGATGCCACGTGGACATGATGGCATCGTCATAAAGATGATTCCTTATAAATTTTAAAATACTATATATTTCTATCTAGAGTTTCAATTTGAGGATAAATATAGTCATTAGAAATCTCTCAAGGAGAAAAATCGAGCTTTGATCTCAGAATTAGACTTAGAGTGATCGTTAATTAGAGAAAATTTTACATCCCACTAGCCTAATGAGGGTTATGGGGTCAAGTGTGTTACAAACAACCTGGAAAAAACTAGGGTTGGTGATGGTTGCAGTGACATATATCTACACATATGGAAAATATCTCTTTCCTGCAACATCAAGTGGAAAATAAGGGAAATGGGGAAAATCCCCCTCTATCCTAGAAAACCCAATAATAAAATATATGTCCTCTGTGGGATGGTACCACAGATTGGGATAGAGCCTAAATTACTACCAGATAGCATGATCCCAATGATGGATCAACTACATCAATGAGCATGATTACCCATTTAGGGATGTAGTCTCCTCATAAAACTTGACGTCAACATTCCTCAAAAGGAATCGAGTCTATGTTGTAATAGGATGAGAGTACATATACATCTCTCTATCTAGCCTCCCACTCACGTATAAATTTGTATGTGTCCACTTTTTGTTGGTTTATTTGTCAATATCGTTTTCTTTGATTCACATAAAAATTTCATTAGGAACACACACGCACATAACATAAACAATCTATAATAAATTACCATTTTTATTATCTATTAAAATTTAAAAAAAAAAATGCAAAATAATTGTGAAAAACACACGATGTGCCTTAAATAAAATCCTCACCATCCATTGTGTGAAGTAAACATCAATGCACTATAATTGGTGCTCATAATTAAAATCTCACACTAGGAAACTGGATAAGGTTTTTATTATTATTAGCAGTAATTGGTGCAACATTTGCACAAGGGAAATGACACTGCAATGATGTGCCTTGTATCTCTAGATGCACTTCCAATGGTGTATTCATACATTTTAAAATGCACTACCAAGTTGGAAATTTTTTATTTTTATCTGAGATTAATAATGTGCTTACAATATATTAGTGCACCACCAACAATGCCTCTAAGTTTCATTTCATGCACCAAAAAAGAGTGGAAATCATTTTTATTAGTTGTCTTTAATAGTGTTCTTCTTATGTATCAAAGAACCAATGTCGATGCTACTATACATTGACAAATGCACCAACAAACATGGAAAAATGTTTAGTTAAAAAAAAATTGTCAATGCTCTCGGTATGTACAAAAGCACCACTGTTGATTCCTCCTTACATTTCCTAGAGCATCGACAAGCTTAGGATATTTTTTGTATATAAAAATATTGCAATGGTGCAATTATAATATGAAGAAGAATGGTTTATGGTGCCTCCTCATATTAAATGAAGCACCCCAAAAAAGTAGGATTTTTATTTTTATTTTTTATTTTTATGATTTGTCAATGCAGTGTGTGTAAATTGTCACACCTGATTTATTGTTTCTTACATATAGACACATTCATTTGATTATAGTCTAACAAAACACTATAATGTGTAATTGCAAAAGAATAAACATTCTTTGGTGCATCTACATAAGAAATGCATTAGTGCTTCATCTATGGGAGGGCACCATATTTTTTTTAATTTTTTAAATAAAAACCAATATAATATAAGAAAATATCTAAAATCTTATTCGATGCATTGTAGATAGCAATGCATCATTTCACTTATAAGTTTAACATTAAAGTAAGTAATTTTTTTTAATTGTGGATTAGTTATGACAATCTTTGGTGCATCATTGTTATGAGTGCATTAGTGCACTTCATACGATTTAAGTGCATTGACTAAAAACCTCCACTAAAACCTTTGGATGCCTACCTCTGCTATAAAAGAATGAGGGAGAATTTTTTTATGGAGATTCCATAAAAACCTCTGCCAAAAGGTGTTTACCTTGTATTTCTTCATTCCCTAACTTTGTCTTCCAATTCTTTCAATTGATAGATAGTGGTAGCCTTGTTCCTACCCTCAAAACCTCTTGCAATCTTTTGAGTTTCTATTTGCTTCTTCTATGACCTGGTATGGCCTTTGTGAATCAGAGGTGCCTCCCACATGTCATATTTTGGGGGATGTTCTTTAGTCCAGTGATAAACCCTCCCCAACAACTCTCTGTCTTCCTCATTTAGTTGATTGGATTGGTATATCATAATGGGGAATTTATACTTAATGTTTTATTACTTCCTTGGTTGCTCGGATTCCCTCTGGGTCTCTTCCACTAGGTATCCTTTCTTTCTACATAATATAGAGACTATGGGAGGAACCATTATATGTATAGGATGCTTAATCATGAGTAAGAGAAAGGTTGAAATGAGTCCTATGGTCATCATTTTGGTGAGAAATGTTGACTTTCTGGGGAATACAAGTCTCTTCACTATAAAGTGTGGGTATGCCTTTCTCCTAACAAGTTTTTGAACCTTCATAGTAGACGTGATACCCCTCCATTGCATGTTCTTTAATTACTAGGTGAGTGTATTGAGTGATTTCATGTTGGGTTGTATTCTCACTCCTCCTTCATGAGTTTCCCACCTCATGCCACTATCCATCACCATGTGGTTTCCATGAATGGTGACAAGTGGTGCTATAGGTAGATCACATTGTCCTCTAGAAGCTTATTAATCAATTTCATCATATTTTCCCTTTCGTAACATCATAATTACAGCAAGTTTCTTATCTTTCTCATATTCGTCTTCTTAATCTTCCTCTATATCACTTTGTTTTGGAACAAATTGTTTCCTTTTATGAAACCATTCTGCCAACAAATAATCTTGGTCATCCTCTTCAATCTAGTTCCTTTTAGTTATTCATTCTTTCATAGTAGCATCTACATATTCCTCATCCTCCCATTTGTATACATCATCATTAGGGAAAGCCTCAGTGAATACATGATTATGGTCACTATGGTGCTAGCCATGTTTTTCAATATTATCATCTCTAACAATTGTGTACTTATTTGATAATGTTATATACAAAGCACAATTATGTTGAATTTCACTCTCATTGTGTGCCACTGCATCACCCCTATCATTCCCATATGATCTCAATCCATCATCATTAACATCACATCTCATTGTATCTTCAAAAACATGCCTTTCTCTTGGTTTCCAATGTAGTAGGAACCACGATCTTAGTTTTGTAATATTTCATAAAATAATACTTGCATAAAAGGAAACATTACATGAAATTAAACAATCATTTTATTCTAGCCTATATATTGTATACACAATAAAAAGATTAAATTTTTTTATAGCTAATAATAATACATAAGGAAAGTACCCAATTACAATGATGGGGAAATGTAAGGCTCCTTTTTATCTAGTAAAAAACTTCTAGAGTATATGGAATGAAAACCATTGATTCAATCATTCATTCTAGTTCTAGACCTATAGACCTAACAAGAATGGTTGCAGAGCAACAAGTCCCTGTCGAGAAGGTAGAGGAGCTTAGTCCTGTTACAGCAACCAAAAGAAGGCACATTGTTACTGCTTCTCCTGATCCAGAAACGTGAAAACATGATAGTAAGAAACAACAAAGTAATCCATGCGAGAGCATGCATTCTTTTAATGCATAATAAAATCAAACAAATGAAATATATAAGTGTTAAGCAACGTAAGTAGCACCAAAATAACCAGTAGTTTAAGCACTTGAAGAACCAGTCTCTCTGCTAATGATGTTGTTGTTTAAGCCCTTGATCCAACAGATTATGCAGGTGATCCAGTGGATTTTGTAGTTGTTTAAGCAAGTGACTAAGCCATTGATTAATTAGTTGACTAAGAAGCATATCCAGCCATAGAGCTAATTGTTGTTCCAGCACCAGTACCAGAATTTAGCCCAAGAGTCGATGTCAAATTCAAATAACACCTCCCCAATGAGCATAGTCATTGCCCACCATACAAGTCATAGCCGAATTAGCAGAGCCACATCATATAGTATTGCATAGCTTAGCATAGGACTAGTAACAATAGTATGTATTTATTTTATCATCTTGTCCGTTGTAAAATAGAGGAGGGGTGAAAATTCTATTTTTCCACAAGAAAGGAAAAACCACATAGGGAGAACAAACAACCCACAAAATCTATCTGTAGATCTGAATCGTTGTAGATTAGATGAGGATTGAAAAATATACTTTTCTACAAATAAGAAAATAGAAGAGGGAGAACATGCCACCCACCCACCGAGCAATAACATGCTAAATATAATAGAATAGCGATAATATCTCAAAACAAATCTAAATTTAAAAACTGAAAGCTCAATTTTTTGTAATATCCATTATCATTAGGTTTTTTCCTCCATAAAAAATGCTTTGGTTCTCAGTGTTGAGATAGTCCCTCCTGGATGATACAGACGAGTCATTAATAGAATGCTCTACAAGATGAAACAAAAACTGTTGTGCCTAATATGCATGAATAACATTAAACCTAATCAGTACTCGGTGCCGCCATACAATCCCTTTGACATCTCTGGGTTCACCACTATAACTGCACAGAATGCATGCTTACAAAAATAGTCCATCACGCTTCCCTTGATTGCTCTGCATATGATCATCACTTTAAACTTTTTAAGCATAGATACAAAAAACAATTTCATCCCTTTTCATGAAATTAAATTGAATCTAGACTAATATTAAACACAATGGGTTGATTTTTAACCTGATAAAAGCACAATGTCCACTACTTCCCATAACAAGAACAATTGATTTTAACTCCTCCACAGCTTCGCATATCATGTACCAAATGCTAACCTCTAGCTCACTTCTCTGCACACGGGTGGTTGCCTTGACATGGTAGTGGTTGCAGATATCCAAAGTTCGCTTCAATACCCTTTGAGTGGTCATTAATGCTTCACATTCCAGGTATGGGAGGGTCCCATTGAGTGCTGAACAAAATTCTGCAGTATTACATCCACTTGTTTTTTTAAATTACGTTAGAAATCCAAACCATAAGAAGTATAATAACAATCATTCTCATGGATTGAAAAAATGCACAGAGAGGTCAGTTGCAATCTGACTGAGGCACCCGGTAACATAGATTTGAGGACTAAAAAAATCATTTTTTCCACGAGCAAGAAAAAACCACAGAAGGAGAAGCAACAACCTCAAAATCTTGTGAAACAGGAATGTGTGAAACAGTGCTAATGAAAGTTCCGGAAAGATCATTTTATTCAGGTTTTTTTAATAATTTTTAATTATTCAATTTAATTTTGTGTTAAACACATTGACTTCTTGCATATGTTATAAAGAATATTGAAGAGCGGGCAACATTAAAAAACAAATATTGAACAATGAGCTTTTAAATAATAAATATTGAACAATGAGCTTGCATATTTATTAAACTCTTGCTACATGCATTCCATGGCATGTAGTGGTCTCCATGCATTGCATGGCACGTAGTGGTCTCCACCTGGTAGGCATGTAGTTTGCATGTATCCTATCCATGCATTGCTACACTTGGTTTGGCTTGTGTCTCATGGCCCAAGTTCAATCCCAAGTGATGTTTATTGCAACAGCAGATTAACGGATCATCTGTGCAAAGCGATCCAAGAGTGTTCTTGTTCTTGTAAATAGGCCTTTGAGTGAGAATGTGTATAGTATGGAGAAATCCCTTGCAATGTCTCGAACGTTGGAGCAGCTGGATTGGAACAATCTTGAATATGCAAGTTCTTTATTTGGTAGGTTCTCTATTTCTAGAGGATGTTTGTTGTAATGATTTTAGCTTATGTTTGGTTTTTCAGGAACATATGGCCTGAATGATGTGGAGGATGTTGTTTCAAGCTTTACAAGAACTTTGCAATTTGCACCCAATGATGGTAATTTCAGTTGTCCTTTTTTTTCACTAAAATGCATCATTTATAGTAGGTTATATCCATTGTATAACATTTGCATGTTTCTACCTATTGTTGAATTGAAACTTTTATGAGCATAGCATAAACAGTGTAGCAGTTATTACTTTGTCTCACCAATTTGTATTTCCTTTACAGTGGGCATTAAGAAGGAGATGGAAACTGCAAACAAGAAAGTATGATTTTATATGTACCTTGTTAATGAAATTGAAGGAAATATGCACAAGTACAACTATGGATCAATGATCTGAAATTTTATGTTCAGTTGATGGAAAAATCATCTCACAACTGCATTTCTTAGACAAGATTCATGTTAATTATTGATCTTATTAAAAGGGTAATTTGATTTTCAGATTACTGACAAGCACGAACAGGAACGCAAAGCTTTTTCTAGGTTGTTCAATTAACTGATTTTCAATTATTTTTTTAGGATAGCAGAGGTAAGTTAGCAGGAGTTTCTTTGTAGTTCTTCTTTACTGGATTAATAACTATGCATGTTATTTAGGCAGTCTTTGTGGAACGGATAGCATGATCTTGTAAGAAGGAGTAGTAATATCTTAAACTTGAAACTAGTTCCAGTCATAAGAAAAAAGGACACATTATAATTTTGTTGATAAGTTGATCAAGCCTAATGCAATCATGAAAACTAAGAGTTCTGAGCAAGAATGCATGGTTAGATATTAGAAGGGTAAACTTAAAAGTATTTTTCATTCTATATGTGTTTGGATTAACAAAGGCGATTCAACCAAAATTACCAATTAGCTTGATGTTTTTATCAATATAGATATTTTAGGAGCAAATCTATGTCAATGAAAATAAGAAGTCCAAGCAAGTTCTAGTTGAGGAATAATAATTATTGGTGGATATTCCAATTAGATAGATTCAAATATGTAAATAGCGTACAAACAATAGCACATGGTTTGGATTTCATAGTCGGAGTACAACATCTATTCCTCCAAATTTAATTGGTTTGTCTTTTCACATTCGTCCAACCAGTATGTAAAGATGCAAAACTAAATGCAAATTAGAAGGAGAGAAAGAGTAGCCAAAACATAAATAACTATAACATGCGAAAATGTAAAATATAATGTTTAATCAAATACAATTTGTTTTCATCAGATCACTGGAGCCTTACACGTCAATTGCCTCGCTCAAATCTGAGTACATTGATTTAATCAACACAACTTCAGTAAGCATGGTTTATTGATTATGTGGAAGCTTGGAATATTTAATTTGAACCGAATGTAAAAAGTAAACCTTTGGAATTGTTGCATGTATGCATTCTTTCATTATTGTTTCATCTGATGTGCTTGCACCCTTGTGAATGGTTGGCTCTACATTAATAAATTGACGGGCTCGGTGCCATCAGGTATTGTCACCCCGGAAATCCTCTTTCACGTCTTGCTGCACACATCTGTCACTAGGACGCTTCCTCTAGATCTCTGTCTGAACGCCAGCTTAAATTCCTTTGAAATATCGCTTAGTGAGATCTGCAATTCCAATCTTGCTAATCTCTACAAGGGAGGCAAGATTCAGAAAGATCAAACTGCTAACTTGCGCATGTAGGAAGATTGGGGATTCATCTATAGCGCAATAACAATTGAAAGGCAACATATAGACTGAGAACGAGAATGTGAAAGGAAACTTCAAGGCTGACAGTGCAGTAGAGGGAAGCAGTTATAGTGCAAGAACAAGTGAAAGGCAACATCTAGACTGAGAACGATAATGTGAAAGGAAAATTCAAGGTTGGCAGTGCAGCAGAGGGAAGGACAGTGCAGCAGAGGGAAGGATAGACTGAGAGTGGCCCTCGTGATATGATTCAGGCCATGGTAAGGGGCTGACCAGAATATGGCTTATCAAGTAAAAAGAATAAGTATGAGGGTTCTGCATGGGACTCAACCTTCGCTAGTAGACACGAATTTTGCATTGAATCTAGTGTGCATGGTATGGTTGGACACCTAACAAAGGGCATGCGAAATGTCTATGTTATAAATATGGGTTAAGCACTTAAACATTTAATGTTAATGAACTAATGCTATCTCCGGATATAGCATTAGTTCACCTCAAAGCATGCATGCCTTAACCTAGTCATCATTTACCAAGTTTCAAACCAAATACTTTGCATATCTTCTCCTTGTGCCTCGGGAAGAGGCCAAATAAGACGTCAAAGTGGAAAGTTTGGTTAAAAAATCAAATATGATATGGGAAATTGTATAAAGCACTCAAAACTTTGGTTAAAATGTGTTGGTTTTTGTGTAGAACTAATAGAAGAAGGCCAAACCATTTACTATAGTTTGTCCAACCCGAAGGGTAGGGACTAATAAATGCCTCATACCATTTACACGTGAAGATTAACAATTAGAATTGTATGTAATATAGCTTAATAATTTGTTAGTATTTTCTAATTAAGTTGCCCATAAGTTAAGTTTTAATATTTTGCACTCACAATTATATGTTCAAAATTCACTACAACTCTACAATCAAAGTTCACCATTGATTTATCTCCACAATCCACACAAAAGAGTTGACTATCCGATCACATACCACCGTGCAAGGACACAAGGGGAACAATATTAAAATAATGTATCTACTTTACTTAATATATTATAAATGTCCTTAAGGCTTATATGAAAGAGGACATTTGAATGTATTGGCACATTTTGTATGCATAGGTTCTTACTATTTTATCACATCCTTTTTCTATGTTTAATTCATCCAAATATGCCTTTCATAGTTTTCCTAATGAAGCTTCTCTCATTCATTCCTTACACAACATATTGGGCGAATTATTATCGCTCAACTCCTCATGAAGAGGAGTGTTACATGAATGTTTTCTCTTAAATTTTTCTATTATTTATAATTATTCCTCTCTTTTTCATATATACATCTCGATTTCTCTTAAATTTTTCTATTATTTATAATTATTCCTCTCTTTTTCATATATACATCTCGATCTACATATCTACATAGTAATTGCATCATTGTTAGATATCACAAACTTATTGATTCCATCATCTTCTATTGTTGTTTGAATAATCTTGCATGATTAGTAAAATTACATATATTAATTTTAAAGTAGAGTTTGTGATATTGTATTGAAATAATCATATACCCAACTTATGAGATGACCATTTTAATCAAGGAGGTATTCTTCCATTACTTCTGTTCCATAATCATCATCTCGTGTACATGACACACCAACATATGAATTATGGAGGTATTCATTAAGGAAATAGAAGGATTCATGAATGATACATCATTCAACAGTGGAACCCTTTGGAAATGCCAATTGCTTCATAATATGCCTCTCCAAGAAGAACATTGACAACCCTATAGAAACAACACCATCTATGTCATAGGTTCACTGAGTGGAGACTCCATGGTTTTCACCTTTTATATTAGTTCTTGAATAAAAAAATATTATATTCTTGAAATGTACACATATAAAATGCAATAATTGTCCAAGGGTTTAGCTCAACTAGTTGTCACCAATGTTATTAGAAATTTTGTTATTTTCATGCCAACAAGTTCTTGGTTTGAATCCCCCTGGATGATATCACAAGGTCTTCACTCAGTGAATCTATGATATAGCAAGTGCATTCGTGGGATATCAAAGAATACCCCTAATTCCATTAGATGTTGATAAATACCTTCAAAAATCCTTTTGTTGCACCCCCATCTCAATAAATTGTTAAAATTTATTAAAAAAAAACTTTTTATACCACCAATACCTATAAACCCCCCAATACCCTACATCCCCCCCCAATACCTACAACATATTGAATTTATTTTTTACAATTTTAAAACCCCCTTTATAAATGAACATGATAAGATATTGGTCAACAAGGTGAAGCCCCCTATGGGTGATATGCACTAGATCACAACAATGGGTTTAATAGGGATGTCATCCATGGATGTATGAAAGCATCCCTTAGGTTTCCCTATGAGTTTTGCCTAGAAATACAATTTAATAATTGAAAGTAAACATCGATAAACTATGTTTCTTGCAAATGCCTTTAAAATATTGTGTCAATCACAGATTTTGAGGACAATAAAGTAAACATCAATAAACTATTTTTCTTTTAAATACCTTCAAACATTGTGTTAATCATAGATTTTGAGGACAATGACATGTCCATCATACATGTAAAATTATTTCCTTTGGATTATCAATAATTACTCGATGAATAACTTTCAAAAAACACCCTCTTTGTTATCTTTAATTGATATTTAGATAAAATCTATGGAGTCTCATTATAGGTTGGGTAGTTGTCATTTACTTTTCACCCAAGCTCGACCATCCAAAAACACTCTTCTCTAAGATTAATTTAAAACATACAAGTGAAGGACTTGACTCTTTCCCTAGTTATGAATTATATTCACATTAAGTCAACACAAGCCTACTTCCAAGGTTGTGAATGTACAATGACATCAATTTCAACGATAAATGTACTAGTAACAAATCTTACCCCACTAGGAAAATGAATTCAGGGTGACATAAAGATGGTGGAAAAGTGAATATCATCCAACAATCATAATTGAAATATTTTCCCATGTGGGAGAATGACTAGAGGGTGAAATCAATACAATAAAAAACTAAAAATCCTCCAACCATCATAACTCACGAGGGAGGGTCACATGCAGGCTCACTTGATGAACATTTTGCATACCATCTGCATTCACGGGTTATTATAAACTACCCCTAATTTCACTACATATAAATAATACCTACCAAAATCCTTTTTGTGAAATCCCCTTCATGATACATCTTTCCAATTAAACATCCCACAATTTTCACTAGATATCCTAGGTATCCATAAAAATTTCCATGACAATTTTAATACCTCTTTTTATTTCTACCCCTAGTGTGATGACATGACATGACTCTTGTAAGCCATGGATGAGGTTTATGCGAATTGGTGGACTACCTATTTTTTCCTTTTCTTGTTCCTTATTTTAATTTAATCAATGTATTGATTGGAGATTAATGGAAATTCTAACAATAGTAATTTATTTTCATTATCCAATGAGGCCAAAAGGATCAATGTTACCCAAATCCTTCATTTTCTTATCTTTTCCAAAGGAGAAACCAAGCAAAGATACTAGTAGAAGAGAAGTTGTTTTTTGAGTCATCAATGTATGAGTGCATACATCACACTCCTTGGTGGGTGGGGGAAGATTATTTCTAGAAGCTATAGGAAAATATTTATATGGCCATTTATTTGTTTTCTACTCAATGGGATTCATTATAGTGTCATTCCACCATGTTTATTTTTTATGTCTTGGTCAAATCCTCAATTTCTAATGGAACCTTTTGGCCAAATCCTCAATTTCTAATGGAACCTTTTGGTCAAATCCTTGATTTCAATGGGTGCCAAATTAATGGTAGAATACATGCAGCAAGTCGATATGGGAGAATTGAAAAATATGTTGAGTCGTGTAACACTCAAGCAACTATATAAACTAATACATATATGAGAGTTTCTCATGTCACAAAGGGGGTTATGGGCATTGAACAAGAAAGAATAATAAGAGCATCTCAAGAGAACAAATACATCATTGTGGATCTTGAAGGCTATGGACCAATCTAGTATGAAGCAACCTGATGTAGCCAAAGCCTGAGATTCATTCACAATATCAAATAAACCATGCAAACACATGAGAATGGAAAAATAACTCTCTTTTATTCCTTCTCCATCCTATCTATTACAATGGAAGTTCAACCCCTTATAACTACTATATGAGATTTTCGAAAACAACTAATTTTAGAAAAACAACTATTTAAAAAAAAACAACTAAATTTAGAAAATTCTAGCATGACTCTAAAATTGACCACTAACTAAGAGCTAACTAGAGTGGAACTATTTGTCAATTTGTTTTTCTGATTAAGTTCATAAATTAAGAGATAATTGATAATTGAAAAAATAAAAATTCACATAAAAACACTAAAACCCCAATTTGAGGCCTTATATGAAGGAATTTGGCCCCAAAAAAGTGTCGAAATAATGTTGGATCTAATAAATTAGATTGACACGAAAGTGAACTCTTCGAGACACAACTCCTCATAAAATATCATCCCAAACAGATAACCGAGTCAAAACTTATGACCCTCGAAAAATCCCCGAAAAATCCTTACATCATTCTCCTTTGATCGAAAAGAACGCAGCTCCTGCAAGTTACTTTCTTCAAACTTTTTCCATTTAATGGGGTCTAGGTTTAGTAAGTCCCCCTCTGTAATCCATGTACTCTCTGATGGTGCTACGCCTTCCCACTGGACCAAATATCGGTTGTATTGGCCTTGCCGAGTATGAAGGGTTTTCTTATCTAAAATATGTGCAATCTTTTCCTTTTTCTTGCTTGGAATGGCTTGTTGCCAATCCACCTATGCCTCACTATCATCACCCAGATTGTCCCCATGGAAGATATACAAATCAGAAACATTAAACACAGGGGATATATTGAGGTCAGATGGTAAATCCACCTTATAAGCATTGTCATTGATTTTCTTAAGAATCTTGCAAGGACCAGTTTTCTTATACTTCAACTTGTGGTAGGTTCCTCTAGGAAACCGCTTCTTCTGTAAATAAACTATCACCAAATCACCTTCATTAAATACCTGGTATCGTCGATGATCATCTTTTATAATTTTGTTATGTTCATTACTGGCTTGTAGCTTTTGTTTCACATGTTGTTGTAACTCTTGAATGTGTTCTGCAAATACTTCCCCATCATCATTGATCCTATCCCCAAGTGGCAATTGCACCAAATCTAGGACACCCATAGGATTTATACCATAAACAACCTAGAATGGAGATTTACCTGTATATCTATTCACTAAACTATTGTAGGAAAATTCTACTTGAGGTAAAGCTAAATCCCATTTCTTGGGCTTCTCTCCAATAATGCTCTGTAATAGGTTTCCCAAACTTTGATTTACCACCTCGGATTGTCCATCTGTTTGGGGGTGATAGGCACTGTTGAACTATAATTTAGTCCCCATTTTATTCCATAAATTCCTCCAAAAATGACCCAAGAACCGAGTATTTCTATAAGAGGTAATCATTTTTGGAACCCCATGCAATCTAACAACTTCTGAAAAAAACAATTATGCCACCCTCGATGCATCACTAGTTTTATTTCATTCACAAGATCAAATAAACCATGCAAACACATGAGAATGGAAACATAACTCTCTTTTATTCTTTTTCCATCCTAACTATTACAATGGAAGTCCAACCCCTTATAACTACTATCTACGATTTTCGAAAACAACTAATTTTAGAAAAAACAATTATTTTTTGAAAAACAACTAAATTTAGAAAATTCTCGCATGACTCTAAAAATTGACCACTAACTAAGATCTAACTAGAGAGACACTATTTGTCAACTCACTTTTCTTATTAAGTTCATAAACTAAGAGATAACTGATAATTGAAAAATTAAAAATTCCTGTAAAAACACTAAAACCCCAAATTGAGGCCTTACATGAAGGAATTTGGCCCTAGAAACATGTTGAAATGATGTTTGATTTCATATATCAGATCGGCACGATAGTGAACTCTTCGAGACGCAACTCCCTGTAAAATTTCATCCCAAACTGATAACTGAGTCAAAAGTTATGACGCTCGGAAAATCCCCGAAAAATCCCTGCATCACAACCCATTCAAATCCCCCCCACCTTCCATACCTAATTCAACCCCCCTTATACCATATTTTAAACCCCCTCAATATCTATATGTTTTTAATATATTAAAAATACCCCTTGACTCCTATATACTAAGAAATAGTTTGCTTTCTTTTTTTATAGAATTGTATACTGCCCAAAATGAATTCACATGGTAGAATATTCCCTAATTAGTGAATCCCCTATGGGGAGGGTGAGGCTCGTGTAGAGGAGGGAGCCCTTGGTTCAAGAAGACTCGCAATGATACTTTTCTTATCAGATTTTCCACCATAAAACGGGTTCATAAAAACATTGATTGTGTCTTCTTGGTAGCAATAGCTCTATTTGTTAGCAAAATTTGTAGTCCAATTGGTTAATCTCTTGACATGTTCAAACTTGTATTGTTCAAAACATCCCATAACCCTCCTAATCTGAGAAGATTGATGGACAATCTCCCATGGTGGGTTATGTGTTTTTCCTTTGTTTAACCAATGAGTATTTTATAATGCCTTTAACGACTATTTTTTTTTTATAAATCCTAATTTTAGGGCCTCAAACGTGCCCCTAAAAAGGATGTTTATTTAGGCTTAATTATTAGAGCTATTTCTTTGGATTATATTTGTACATAGCCCAAGGGGTTTGTCAATATTACTAGGTATTTGGCTAATTTGGTGTTAATGTGTGTACGATGTGAATCTCCCTAGATGAAGCACACACGTTTACACCAATAAATTTACACAAATATGCAAAAACATCAATTAGATTTCCCATAATTTTTTATTTTTTTTAAGATTATATTTTATGTCATTGCAATAACAATTCTTAAGCAATCTAAATATTCCCATAAACCATCAAACTAAAATTTCCTTGAAAAGTATAACTAAGATTGATTTTTAGCAAAGCTCCTCCTCACAATTCGACTAATCTAATTTCCTTTAATAAATAGTTTACTCCCTAAATAACCCCTAGTATGATACCCAAATTTGCACCATTAACACCACATAAGATGGTTCCTTTATGTACTTTCCAAGTCAAAGAACGCCTAGTAGAGCAACCAAATTTGCACTATGGCTAGGGAGGTTCATAGGTTTCGAACATCATATAAGATGATCATCTATGCACTCTCGAAGTAGCCCTTTCAAATCCAACATAGTCTTCAAATGGATGAAAAGAAAAAATCGAACATCATATAAGATGGTCCCTCTATGCACTCTCGAAGTCGCCCATTAAAATCCAACATAGTGATCGAATGGATGAAAAGCAAAAGTGGATGAATCTGCGTGGGTCCTAAAGCCCGAGTAGGGTAAGGCATCCTCACCTCACACCACGCTTAAGCAACCACTTCTTTGGAGTAGCCGACGTTCCTTGGATTACCTATCAATACATATCTTTTGGATCACCTATATATACACATCCTTGGATCACCTATATATACATACCCTTCGATATTAGGAGGTTGTTGCTAAAATTTTCCTGATCAAAGACGTACGAATAACTAAACAGTAAAAACTTGAAAGCCATGGCCTCCATTGTCGATGCAGATTATGACTGGTTGTTCAAGGTTGTGCTCTTGGGGGACAGTGGTGCAGGAAAAACTAGCTTATTATCCAGAATCTCCGAGGATACTTTCAGAAAGAATTCCAAACCAACGATTGCAGTAGAATTCGCCACCCACACCAAACAGATTGATGGCAAAATCATCAAGGCTCAGCTTTGGGACACTGCGGGTCAAGAAAGGTACGCAAAGCTCAAAGAACAAACATAACTCCATACTGTAAGTCTGTTTTTCTTTTGCTTCTTTTATTTTTGTCTAATAATCTGCTTATATTGTGATCAGATATCGTGCTATAACAACTTCTTTCTATAGACGATCCGCGGGAGCATTAGTGGTCTACGATATAAGCAGCCGGCGGAGCTTTGAGAACGTTGAGAGATGGCTGAAGGACCTGAGGGAACAAAACAGTTCGGAATTGGTGATAATGCTGGTGGGGAACAAGACCGACCTCCAGGATCTCAGATGCGTATCCACCAAAGAAGGCAGGGATTTGGCCGAGAGAGAAGGCCTGTGTTTCATAGAGACTTCGGCAAAAGATGCTGTGAACGTGGAGACTGCATTTACAGAGCTACTTACTCGGATTTATCGCCAGTTTGTGGGCGCTAAACTTGTTGAGGATGGAAAGCCCAAAGCTGGTGCTGCATGGTTGGGGACACCGATTGTTATTGGTTGCATTGGGAGGGGCAAATATAAGGAAACGAAAGCTAACAATGGTCGTTGTTGCAGTTAGAGTTAGGATCACTTCTTGTATTAGTAGAATTATGTAGTGTAAATATATACTGGTGATTATATTATTGGGATCTCATTGAATATGAGATATTTGACTCATTGTTCTCTGATGCTTAAAGGTTTACTCATCTCCTATGCTTTTAAATGCAACTAGTTAAAATTCTATGAAATTTTACATGATTTTATAGATAGGACATTTTCCAAAGGTTTCATAGTAAGTCCAACTCCTCTTTGTTGAAAATGGATACAGATGAATTGTTTGAGCTATTCCTTGATTGTATATATAAGTTTGTAAAATAAGTAATGTTTTATATACCAATGTTTAATGATTAATGTTTGATAAATGAATTTGGTTTCAGTAGATGTTAATCATCATTATATAAAATATAAGTGTATACGATAAATAATAAACCATATTTTATATAATTAATATATAAATATGTATGATGAATAATAAGCAACCTTGTATATATAATTATTTATAATGAATAAAAAACCAAGTTGAATAGGTCAATGTTTATAGGTTGGATAAGTCTTTGTTTTATCTCTTTGTGTGATGTGTGTTTTAGTTGCAATTTTGTTCATTTTTAACCAGGAATCGGAGCCAATTCACGGGACACAAAAGGTTCATGTGGTGAAAAGCAAGACTTCAATGTATTACAGTGATTTGATTTTATCTAAGAAATGTATTGCAGTTTGATTTTCTGATTACAGTTTCAATGTATTACAGTGATTTGATTTTATCTGAGAAATGTATTGCAGTTTGATTTTCTGATTGGGCTATGTACATGTAGAAAGCCGACTAAGGTCTCCATGTCAAGTTTCAACCACCAGTGGAAGAAACGGCCAACCAATTAGACATAGGTTTGGAGATTCTGGCTAGATGAAGAGGTGCATGAATTGTTTCAATTAACTGTTTATTGTATATATGTGTGTTTATGATTAAAAATACATTTCCTGTGTCTATCTCTTTATGGCTCTTTCTCCCTTTGTGTTGTCTTCTTTGTTGTAGGTGCCATTTTGTTCATTGTTTAACACTCTTCATTTTGTTCATTGTTTAACACTCTTCACGACTAAACTATTCATTAATGTCAGAGTTTCATATACGTAGACTTGTTCCATTTTATTTTCCTACGTTACAATATGATTCCACCTCACCTTTACTGCGCCAGAAATGTCAGCCTTCAAAGCTTTTCTTGTGAATGTTCCATTGTTGGTCTTCTGCACCTAGAAGCTTCTCTGTAATCTGTCTATCTACAAACTATAACTACAGGACTTTATTACTAATTCCACAACCCAACCTTGTATTTCCTCCAACTCACGCATCTGCAACTTCGCTTTGTGGCACTCACAAACTTGCCTTCCTGTTCTTGAAGTCCAACAGTCCATGCAACATATTTAATCTCTTTAATAGGGACAAGATTTGGAAGTTGGGGACAAGATTCGAAAGTTGGAGCGTCCCAACCTGAGAAGCCACAACAAACTTAATAGTTATAAATGTAAGTAATAAGGATTCTGTGAAAGTTTTATTAATCTTCCAGCTATACTCTTAGTACCATTTGCAGTTGCTGCGCCATCAAATAAGTGCTGGTTTCTGTTTGTTGCATTATAATCTTGGCTTGTTTGTATGTGTATCATTCCAGGAAATGTAAAGGCCAAGTGCTTTGTGGGCTGCTGCGCTTGTTGATGGAAAAGCATTTTCAAAAATAGTTAAATTTCTTTCTAACCGGACAGTCAAGCAGATAAATGGGGACAGCAGATAAATGGGGGAAGATGTCTGTGCTTTTGCTCTTTTCGAGTCCACGATTCAAAACATGCAGCAAGGTTGTTGCCGTCCCAGGCGGAATGAAGTTTAAGAGCCATGGCTGTAGTTTTCCAGACCTGTTTAAAGAAGGTGCACTTGATAAAGAGGTGGTCGATCGATTCTGAATCGATTTTGCAGAGATGGCAGTAGCTTGGGCCCGTCCATCCCTTTCTCAAGAGGTTATCCCACGTAATTGTTTTGTTTTCTATCAGCAGCCAGGTGAAATACTTAATTTTTGGCGGTATGTTCCAGGCCCAAAACCGATGTTTCCAGCCTCTGAGATTTGTGGTCCAATGCAAATTGGAAATCGCTGCATAGACATTTTGTGCTGTGAGGTTTCCTGAGCGGTCGCCCCCTGTCCAACGTGGGTGATCTTCCGTGGAGTTTAGATGTATGCCAAGCTGTGTAAGAGCCAGGCAGTAATTTTCCCATTCGCGGGCTGCGTCATCAGAGAGGCCAAGTGAAGCCCTGGAAATCTAGGAGTGAGGCTGAGCGTCCGATCTGCAGGAGGCTCGGATTTGAAAGAGGTACGAGATGTGTTTTGAATTCAAGTGGGTTATCAGCTGTGGTGAGAGCGTGACAAAAGCATCCATCCCCAGAATACAGTCACGACCAAGGACAATTGTGTGCCCCGAGCCAGAACGCCAGCAGAGCCATGATATGATCAGGCTTTTTGCTTTCAGCAAGCTTTTCCAGAAAAATTAAACCGTTCTGGGGATGTCTGTCTCCGCTAAGAGCCAACTCTTGACTGTATGGTGGCAGAGATATTTGTCCAGGATTATGGTGTGCCAAATACCCAGATTAATGAGGATACGCCACAGAGTGCTGGCTGCAAGAGCTTGGCTAAAAAGGAGAGGGTTCCGAATCCCCCATCCTCCCTTATTCTTTGGTTTGGCCAGTGTTTGCCAGCTGCAGAGACGTTGACGAGAGTGATTGGAGCATCCAAACCAGAGAAAATTAAACATCATCTTACAGAGTTTTGTAAGGACTGAGGCAGGTATGGCGGCCAGGGCCATCCAGTACACTACACTGCCTGCCCTTCAAGAACAGCTTTGAGCACTATGAAACATCCTCCAAGTGAGAGCCACCTCGTACTCCAATGTCCTATTCTTTTTCCACTTTGATGAGGAGTCAGTTCCACTGAGACGGCTTGTATGAATCTGGTTTTAGGTGATAGCCCAGATATTTTAAACCAGAGGAGAGTGGTAAAAAAGTTTGGGGAAAATACCTTTGATCTGGTCCAAAGAAGTGCAGAGGATATTTGCAAAGTGGAAAGAAGATTTATTCCAATTTATTGTCAAGCCTGTAGCGCTGCAAAAAAATGTTTAAGATCTCCTTGATTTTTGTCCATTCCTTAAGAGTACCCTTGGTCAAGATGAGGATGTCGTCTGCAAAAAGAAGGTGAAGGATCTTGTTGGTCCTGGACACCTTTAATCCAGTAATCTTACCTTCAGCTTGTGCTGATTTGAGGAGGAGGCTCAAAGCTTCCATTGCCAGGATGAAGAGTAAAGGTGAGAGAGGGCAGCCCTGCCTCAAACCCTTGCCCATGCGGAAGAAGGTGGAGGATTCTCCATTGACCAAAATGGCAAGGTTTGCACTTGTGATACAACTCATAATCCATTTTATCATTTGTGGACTGAAGCCTGTCTTTGTTAGGATTAATCTAATGAAATCTCAGTTGAAGCAGTCGAAGGCCTTTTTGAGATCCAATTTGAGGATGAGTGCTTTGGATTTCTTGGTTTTTATACTGTGCAGGCATTCCTGGGTTGTGCCTATGGCATCTATAATTTGACGGCCTTTTAAAAACCCCAACTGCTCCTTCGAAAGGAAACGTGAGAGGATGGGCTTGATTATGCAGGTGATAATTTTGGAGATGAGTTTATAGCAAAGGTTACAGAGAGATATAGGTCTATAGTCTCCAAGGGAGGAGGATAAATCTTCTTTGGGTATGTGTTACACCTCAAAATTACTCACTTCGATAGTGTCGCAAGTGTCATCATTACGAATGTTGTAAGTGTCGCATCTTGTCCACAAGAGTCGCATCTTGACTATAAGTGTTGCAAGTGTCAAAAACATCATACTGTCATCTTGCATATGTCGTGCCTGTAATGACATCATGAAGATACTTAAGACACCTCAAAGGTTAGTTTGGAAGAAAAGAAATCACTTGACAGGAAGTACAAGCCTTTTGACATTAAGAAAACCACAAAAAAATGGATTTTGGAAAGGAGCGCTCCCCTACCCACTGTCAAGGAGTGTTGGTGCTCCCTGAGCCTCTTTGGGGGAGTGCTTGAGCGCCCTGTGCACCCTTTTGGGGGAGCGCTACCCTTTTTTTAGCAAATTCTGGGTTTGTTGAGGAAAATAAGGGAAGACTCCCTCAATTCTTGAAGGTAGTTGGATTCAAATAGATGGTCAAGGCATGATCTTAGGGGAGATCCTCAATTAAAGGAGAGGAATGTTCAACTCATCCCAAAGATCTCTCAAGTGGTTGAACCTATCCAAGGTTATATAAGGAGGCATGCTCATGGTGAAAGACAGAATGGAGATTGAGAACTACATCAAACTTATGATCTCATGAGTAAGATGTCATCAAAGAAATCAGTGGAGATTGATTGAGCAAAGGAGTTGGACAAGGAGAACTGGAAGAGGTTGTTGCACCTTCATTCAAAGGATTGTAAGTACTTTTACTTGTTCTCATTAATATAATCAATGCTTGGCCTGTTTCTTTCAAACTTGTGCTTGTTCCATATGAGTTTGTCTACGGTAGACGGATCTATGATTGAGATAATCTCAGTAGAGTAGGAAGTCTTTTGTACCTTTGTTTGTCCTACAGGATCTATCAGGGAGCTCGGGATCAAAGCTCAGCTAGGACTTTACAAGGACAAACATCGCTAATAAGGTACATATATTTCTCCTTCTCTTTCATTGATTAGTTTGATTGGATCTAAAAGGAAGTTTGTGTCCATGTTAAGCACTTTCTGTCTTGGCCTTAAGAGTCTAGAGACCAAGAGGGAATCCAGTTGTCCGTAGGGGGATTCACCTTCAACAGAAATTGGCGACTCCACTGGGGAGGAGCTCTAATTTTTGTTTCCATTCACAGATCTTGTTTTGGCCCTTTTCCCGCTGATTTGATCTTCTCCACATTGTCTTTTTATTCTTATATTTGTTTGATTGCCTCATTATGTCATCAGGATCACCCTGATTGACTGAATTTCCTTCATTTTTTGAGTTTTTGGACATTTTGCTGAGTTTTTGGAGCAGAGCGCTCCCCCTTTGTTGCTATCAAAGCGCTAGCACTCCCCTGTAGCCTTACACAAAGTGTTGGAATGCTCTGGTTCCCCTTACACTAGAGCACTACCCCATTTTTGTGAGAAATTCTCTATAATTTTCATCTTCTGAAGTTATTTCTGGGTTTTGGCATTTGCTCAAGGTCCCATACTCACAGTCCATCTTGATTTTGGCTTTCAAACACCCTTATTTCTGAGAATTCATCCTCTTTTGTTTGGATTTTGACATCTTCTTTCCTTGCCTTGAAGCCACTCTTTGTCTTTGTTGACCTAGAGTTAACTTGTTGTTTTCTTCTCCTTTCTCCGAATGAGTGAAAACTTTTGTGAGGAAATCCAAAGGTATGTGAACTTTTAATTTGATCTTTGAGGTCAACTTTCCATCATTTCTCTTTTGTTTGAGGTTTTTGGTTCTTGTTTGCAATTTGGTTATCTTTGTCCTTCTTGTCTATTTCACAACAAGAGTGTATTTTTTGTTTTGTGCGAAGTTTGCTTCTGATTGTTTAATCTTGAAGTCTAATTGACATTTAGAAGTCTTGCTTCTGATTATCATTCACATGTAATCAAAAGGACATATTTTAGTGATTGGCTTGGATATTAGAAGGCATTTATGAAATTTGTAGAATTGCATCGGATTTGAGTGAGAAACAAATTGATGGAGGACATTGCATATTAGTGTTTGATAGTGAAAACAACTTTCTCTCTTTCCCTTAAATAGCCATTCATCGAAAGAAACGATTGCTTATCATATTATTGTGCATTGTTGGGAATTGAGTCATCATACCACCAGTTTCATTGCCATACACCCTTTGAGTAAATAACAACCATAAAATCAACGCTAATTAAAAATTATCTAGAACATTTTTGTTTTTAGGATCTTCCACCAACATTAGACTAGGATTAGCACTTTGGATTAGGCTGTGAGTACAACTCTCCAAAGTTTTCAAAATGAACATTAGTTACCTGTGAGAGCTTTTACCGAGACATATATGGGATCCACAGAACCAACCTTCGGTGATGAGTATAGGACTCTTGTTCTTCCTACCATTGCAGTAGATACAAATCCCACACCTATTCGTTCTGTATGGAGGACTTCATCAGGACGCGATCTCTATGAGCATTTTGAGTCCTTTCAACAACCCTTTAATCCTCATGACCCTCCTATTGAAAGTGGACCATCTAGTCAAACTATGAATCACCCCATCGATCAGGTCATTAACCCTACTGTTGTGTCAGCACAAGTCTATCCTAATGTTGGACTCATCACCTCTACTCATTTCCAAGGCACTTCGATCCCTACCCCTGCTTTTACAAACTTTCCCTCTATAGCTCCACATGTTTTGCATGATCCTGCTGGGACATCTTTTCACCCGAGAATGCAGACCCTTTCCAACCAAATACAACCAACTGGAGGGCATCCACAATCTAGCGGACCTGTCCCTCCTGGAATACCACAATCCTATGGTGGGCCTACCCCTCCCGGGGGACAACCCCCTTTTCATGTTCTTCCCAGAGGGAAACCTCCCTTTGCCATCCATACCCTGATCGTTAATCCACCACTGGCAGGGGGGCAACCTTCGTCTGTTGGAAACCCTTCACAATCTTGATGAGTATCTTCCGGAGTCACATTTACCCAACCCCATGTTGGGGGGCACTTATATCATAACCCACAATTTATCTTCTCTGTGGAAAGCTCGTTAAAAAATGAAACAAAATCTTTGAGCATAGTTTTCCTCTCTATAGCAAGCTCGTTAAAAAATGAAACAACAATCTAGGGATTGAACCTGGAGCCCCGAGCATAGTTCTTTTCCTGTGTCAAACTCGTTAAAAAATGAAACAATCACCTCTTTTGAACCTTCATTTCATCCACCCTTATCCTTTTTCTCCATCTCGTAGAGAAATTGGTGACAACCTCACAGTCGGT
Source organism: Picea sitchensis (assembly GCA_010110895.2). NCBI lineage: Eukaryota > Viridiplantae > Streptophyta > Pinopsida > Pinales > Pinaceae > Picea > Picea sitchensis. Next base: position 167,435 of record SNQJ01S0011428.1, on the reverse strand, counting down.
GAATGAATTGAAGCTTAGAGGGCATGTCTCCAGCCTTTGATGATCATTCTGGAGTTAAGCCACTAGATTTCAAGTCGGGGGCATACCGAGCTTAGTCTTTGTTCTTTCTTGTGCTCGTAAATACATGAGAATGCATCTGGGTAGACTTTTATCTCTTTTTTGGACCCGCATGGATATACAAAAAAGGAACCCCTTGGAGTCGTCTTTGAGCTCTTTTCAGACTCTCTAAACATGAAAAGATTGTCGAGTGATCTTGCTTCCTTTCCCACTCATTAAAAGGTTTGAAAGGGCATCTTTTGATTGACAATTTATCTCTTTTTTGGCCTCGCGAGACTAACATTACAAAAAAGGACAACATTGGAGTCGTCTTTAAGTTGTTTTCAAACTCTCTAAATATGAAAAACCATCGAGTTTACCTTCTCTGGACTCGTTAAATAATCATACATTGAAGGGCCCATATGGGATCGAACCCTTACTTCTTCCAGTTCGTTAAACAAAGGAAGAGGGACTTACCGAAGGTGAGTCATATCGAGCATGTGTTACCCTCCTCGAGCTCGTTAAATTTAAAAGAGGTACTCGTCTATCTGGATGGGGGGGAAATTGAAAGAAGTAAGCCAAGCAGTTTTTTGAGAACACTACCAGTAACCCTTACAGACGCCCTTGAACACGGCATTTTGTCTTTGCACGCATTTTAATCCGTTGAACCTCTGCACTGAGCCAATCCTCTGAGTTTCTTTTACTCCTTTGGGTCACCTAACGAAAGTCACAGCATCCACTGCATCTTCAAGTTTTGGTCCATGTCAAGTTTCTGTTGTTGTGTCTCGGTGTTAAAGGGAAGTATCTGCTTCAAGAGTCATCCATCACAAATATCTTGTTTCAATACCCGTGTCATTCCATGTTCATTTGATCTACCAATTGCATCTCTGTGTCAGTTTCGTGTCGTCGATGGGGGATACATCAAGGCCCTCCTTCGATGAGTCTATTCCTGTTGACTTCAACACATTATCCAAGATCTAGACTTAGAAACCAGTTAGTACCTTGGGACCTGCATGCCTCAATGGCAGGCCTCCTCGCGTCCGACAGTGGGTTTACATCATTGACCCCTGGTCATATGATTCCACGAATGTTAGACTTCATCTCATCCATTCACATTTGTTGGAATGTACTGGAGTACCTTGGGAATCATTGACATCAATAGTGATTTCCCTCGCGCTTGTTAACGGTTTACATCATTGACCGGTAATCAAGTGGTTTTTTCCATGTTCGACATCAAGACATCTATTCACATGGTTAGATTCGTACTACATCGGGATCGGTAAGAAGACCTTGGGTTGATTCATCACTCTTATATCTATACTTTTCCCAGGTTGTGAAGGAGTTCTTTTGAACTATGACACATATATTGTCACATAGATCCACTTTGTATTGGTCGTGGCTATGTCTTGTCGTCTCATAGATCCACTATGTATTCTTCATGGCTACGATCAGTTTAGGTCATATGAGTATAGATCCACATTGTATCTGCAGTGGATATACCATTTTTTCAATATAATTATGGATCGGCAATGTATTTTATAGCGGCCATACCTAAAAAGTCTTTATCACTCAAGCATAGGTATGCATGCCTTGGGTTTGAAACATGTCATAATATTTGTTTGATGGTTGTGTACATCTTTTTCTAGTCTCTCTGCGTCCATACCCTTGCTCGAAAAAGTCTACAAAGTACTTCATTCATCATCGTCTTCTAACTTCATACTTTGGGGGCCAATCTGTTACACCTCAAAATTACTCACTTTGATAGTGTCGCAAGTGTCATCATTACGAGTGTTGTAAGTGTCGCATCTTGTCCGCAAGTATCGCATCTTGACTATAAGTGTTGCAAGTGTCAAAAACATCATACTGCCATCTTGCATATGTCACACCTCTAACGACATCATGAAGACACTTAAGACACCTCAAAGGTTAGTTTGGAAGAAGAGAAATCACTTGACAGGAAGTACAAACCTTTTGACATTGAGAAAAACACAAAAAAATGGATTTTGGAGAGGAGCGCTCCCCTACCCACTGTTAGAGAGTGTTGGCGCTCCCTGAGCCTCTTTGGGAGAGTGATTGAGTGCCTTGTGCACCCTTTTGGGGGAGCACTACCCTTTTTTTAGCAAATTCTGGGTTTGTTGAGGCAAATAAGGGAAGAATCCCTCAATTCCTAAAGGTAGTTGGATTCGAATAGATGGTCAAGGCATGATCTTAGGGGAGATCCTCAACTAAAGGAGAGGAATCCTGAACTCATCCCAAAGATCTCTCAATTGGTTGAACCTCTCCAAGGTTATAGAAGGAGGCCTTCTCACTGTGAAAGACAGAATGGAGATTGAGAATTACATCAAACTTATGATCTCATGAGTAAGATGTCATCAAAGAAATCAGTGGAGATTGATTGAGCAAAGGGGTTGGACAAGGAGAACTGGAAGAGGTCGTTGCACCTTCATTCAAAGGATTGTAAGTACTTTTACTTGTTCTCATTAATATAATCAATGTTTGGCCTGTTTCTTTCAAACTTGTGCTTGTTCCATATGATTTTGTCTACAGTAGATGGATCTATGATTGATCTAATATCAGTAGAGTAGGAAGTCTTTTGTACCTTTGTTTGTCCTACAAGATCTATCAGGGAGCTCAGGATCAAAACTCAACCAGGACTTTACAAGGACAAACATCGCTAATAAGGTACATATATTTCTCCTTCTCTTTCATTGATTAGTTTTATTAGATCTAAAAGGAAGTCAGTGTCCATGTTAAGCACTTTCTATATTGGCCTTAGGAGTATAGAGACCAAGAGGGAATCCACTTGTCCGCAGGGGGATTCACCTTCAACAGTATGAGTGTGAGAAAAGTTGAGTTTAAAGCACCTATGACTTTTCCACGAATTCTGGGCCTAGACTCTTGTCCTTGGAGAAAGATTTTAGAGCCAATAAGATCTCCTATAGCGTGCATGGACTGTCCATAGAGATAATGTTGGCCTCCAAGACTATGTGAGAAAAGAGACTAGCCATCGAGACTGACCTTTGAATATTTTTTGTGGGATTATGATCAAAGTATGGCTTGTAGTAATTGACAGTTGCAGATTATAAAGCATGAGTGTTCCTACCTCATCCAAAATTTCCCAAATGTGTTTATGATTTCTGCAAGAGCTGGCTATTTTATGAAAATATTTGGTGTTGTCGTCGCCACATTTAAGACAAGTGGATCTGCTTCGTTGTCTCCAAGTGGATTCGATTTTGAGAAATAGAGATTTTCTTTCCATTTCAAGATTTTTGATGGCAAACTTGTCAAGGTCAATGGTTCTTGTGATGGCTTCAAGTAGAATGTAGTCCTTGATGGCAGAGTCTAGTTCCAGAAGTTGGTGAGTATTATGTTGATGAAGTGTAGCAACCCACGGTTTGATTCGAGCTTTCAGGTAGCATATTTTCCAGGAAAAACGATTTTGTATGCACTGCTCATTAAGGAAAATCGTGTCTTTCTAGACATCAACTACAATAGTGTTAAACTCAACTTCTAATAGCCATCTTGTATTAAGCTTGAAGGGGTAGGCAATCTTTCAGTGAGTTGTATCCAATTGCAGGATGATGGGGGCATGATCAAAAAGATATGGATAGATTACCCAAGATTGTATTTTTTCCTCCGAGGAGATGAGTTGTTCGATGAGAATGGAACGTTCTAGTCTCTTAGAGATTGAGGTTGTGCCCTCACGTCCATTGTGCCAAGTAGGAGACAAAGAGGCAAGCACAATGCCCACCAAATGGTGTGGAGTGAAGAGGGTATTAAAGTAGTGTGTTGTTGTATCTGGAGAAGTTGAGGCACCCAAGACTTCTCCGAGAGCAGTTGTAATATTTAAGTCTCCAGCGATGAGCAAGTTTTGTAGGTCGAGCAGCCCCCTGGCTTCTATATTCTCCCAAAAAAAATGATGATTGGTGCATGGCCCATAAATGTTGTGTAAATTGTATCTCTTATTAGTAATGTGGTTGGTGCCAGTCAATAATATACCTCCACAGCAGAAGTAGGGAAGAAAATCAAAATAATCAGGGTTCCAAGTTACTACTAACCCTCCAAATGAGCCAAGGGAGTTGACTGTGCAGGTGTGCCAGTTGGAGTGAAATTGATTTAGGAATGCTCTGGCCTTTTTTTGTCTACCAGACTTTCCTGAAGAAATATGATGTCAGGTGAGATGTGAGAAATAAGTCTTCTGAAAGAGGCAACTTTTAGGTGGCCCCCCACCCATCTGATGTTGAGGGAGAGGAAGATCATGATTTTTCTCTTGCTAGGGATTTCATGCCTCTAAGTACCCCATTATCAGAAGTGTTTGTAGAGTCCCTAGGATGAGTAGGTGGAATTCCCTCTCGACGATGGGAACTTCGAGTTTTGATTGGAGAGTGCTCATATCCATGACCTCTAGACCAAGTAAAATATTTATCATGTGAAGCAAAAGTGGTCTCAGTTTTTCTCTGACTGGCTCCAGTCTCTGGGAGATGTATAGAAGTACCTCTAAAATTTGGCAGGGGTGTGGGAGATAATACTTCTTTGTAGGAGGGAAGTAGAGAGTTTAAGACGTCTCCAAGGGTGTTTTCTCCAAGTTATGTCTCACTCGGTCCCGGAAGGAAATATGACGCCTCCTGTTCTTGGACCTATTCTCCAAATCTCTATGTCATCTAAAAGTCAGATTGATAAAGAGATGTGGTCTGAGTGTGATCTTGCGCTCCTAGATGATGGCTCATGGATGTATTATAGACAGGAGTGGTCGGGAGGGGAGTTGTCCCATCAAGACTAGAGGCATTATGATCATGGGGGGGACGAAGGGCCACAGAATGATGTTCCTACACCACTAAAGTGTCATGGGAGAGAGGATTAGGTTGAGGAGAGGTTGGGAAAAAGGTCTGTGTAGAGGGGGAAATAATGTGGGAGGGTATAATATGAGTGCGATGTGGGGAAGGTGTGTATTGTGCACAGGTCAAGGTCACACCAGCGAAGGTTGGTAAAGGAAGAGGGGGAGATGGGATGGGTTTAGTGGAAGTAGGAGGAGCTCGAGGGGAGCTAGGTTGGCTAGGAGGAGCTAGTGGAGGAGAGCAGGTCTCAGGAGGAGAGAAGGTCTCAAGAGGAGAGCAGGTCTCAGGGGGAGAGGAGACTGGTCCCAAGTTAATTAGGGGGGTATTGTTAATAAAATCAAGTTCTAGAGATGTGAGAGAGGAAAACAAAGTTGGGAAAATGTTTTTGAGCTTACCGGTTATAGTATCCATTTCAAGAGAAAAGCCATTGTATGGTAAGTCTAGATAGTGTAAGTGGTTGTATGCAAGTGGAGATTCCATATTTTCTACGAGCTCAAGCATAGTTTCCTCAGGGTTATCCTCTTTAGGTGCTCCAGTGCAAGTCTTTCTCAGATGGCCCGTCTTCCTGCAAAGGGTGCATCTAAAGGGTATGCCAAGATAATCTAACTTCTAGCGAGTAATGTGTCCTCTCCAATCTATATACAAAGTTTCATAGAGTCCTTCATGAATATCCAGTTCAACTAGAATCCTTTCCATTCTCTTGTCTGGTCCAGTGATGGTCTTGGAGTCTATCGAGATTAAACGACCCAAGGAGTTTCCAATAGCCATGAGTGATTTTTCATTCCAAATATGAAGAGGCAGTCCAGGGAGGACTACCCACAGATAACGGAGATGAAAATAGTCCTATGCAGGGTCGAAGCTCACTCTCCACCATTTTAGCATGAGTCTGTTGTTGTCTAGAGTCCAAAGTCATTCCAATATGGTAGTTCCATCTTCAGGTGTTTTGAAGTAAAAATAAAGCCAACCTCATCCAAGATGTGAGAGGGTGGGGACATAACCCAAGATAGGCCTCCAATATTTGGACATCCAGATATCCAATTTCATTTTGCAGAGATGTATGTATGATATCCTACCAACAAGGTTGTAGAGAGCCATGGAGACTGACTCTGCCAGACCAATATCAGTACCAAGAATAAGTTTCTTTTTGGTTTTTTTGGAAGTCGAAGGTTGAGAAGAAATCTTTCCACCAAGTGGATGAGAGTGATTCTTTTGTGTAGCTCGAGCAATGGATGTAAGTCTAGAAGGAGTCTGGTGGACCTTTGTACTGTGAGGAGTATGTGAGGGTCCATGGCTTAAGATAGGGAAGGGTGTGTTATGGGGTGGGGCCGAAATAGAGTATGGTGGTCTGCAGTCCGAGTTAGCAGGAGGCTGCAGTGGGTCTGAGAGTTTCAAGGCATGATGGTCAGGTATACTTGTAGATGGAGTGTATGATGGTGTTGCTCGAGTTGTGGTTAGGGAGTCAAGGGATGCAAAGTGCAAGGATGGAGAAGTATAAGTGGTGTGGGCCAATGGAGGGTTTGTTCCCCTTGTGAGCTCATCCACCGATGTGAAGAGGCCTGCGCTATTCTAGAGGATTTCATCAGTAGCACTCATAAGTGCTCTGACATCTGCCTCCATCTGGGGAAATCTCAAGAAGGCATGGTGTTGGAAAAGGTTAAAAGAACATCAACAGTGTTGGGTCTCGTGAATAGGTCAGAGTTGTGTCTTCTAGTCGAGAAGTCTTGTGAGTTAGGTGTAGGATGAGAGGATAACAGTCAGTGTTGAGTCTTTTGGTCAAGAAGTCCAAAAGTTTGGTGAGGGATGTAAGGATAAAATAGTAGTCAAGTAGAGAGATGGCGCAGAAGAGATACACAAGTGTGATGGCTCACAACAATAGCCAAAGGTAAGAGTTAAAGAAAGATAAGGAGAAGTTACAGGACTTCACTGTTCTGTATTCATGACTTGTTGTCCTATCCTCCAATCCACTCTGTCAAGGTTGTAAGAGTTGTGGACTCAAAGTCCTTAATATAGTGAATCCAGAGCTATCAGGATGGCTGCCAAAGTTTAAACCATAAAATCTCACTGGTAGAGCACTGCATGATGTTGATGTGTGTGTTTCAGAACTTTAGAGTTCTGCAATCAAGCCTTAGTGTCCAGGTCTCTGAGACACTCTGTCATGTTTGAAAGTGCATTGGACTCAGAGTCCATGTTCTAGTGTAGTTAGGATTGTCTATGTGGCCGTCATTGTTGAACCAGTCGCCTCACCAAAATTTCATGTAAAGGGCTCCAATGTTTGTATGTAAGGAAGATACTTGCTAAGAATTTCTATTTTTAAATTTCGTTGCTTAGTTGTAAAAAATGCAAATGAGATTGTTAATTTTTCTATTTTGTTGCTTGAAAAGCAAAGATGTAATGATTTATGATATTAATAATGGTAACATTGATTGTAAAGATAAGGGGTGGGATTCATTCCAATGTCTAAAAAATATTTTCAAATTAAAGGTAAATATGAATTTTATTGGTGTAATGATGAATAATGATGAAATTGCATTGCAATGTTTTGGGGTTTTTTTAGGAGTCATTTCCATTTATTTCGATAATTTTTAAGAGAAAATTGACTAATCAAATTATGATAATACCTCATCCAAACATAACCAAAACATATCCCACTTTTTGTTGTGCCCATCCTCTTATCTTTGTAATGAAAGTTGTTATTTTTTTGTTAAATTAGAATATTGTATTAAAGATAATTATGTTCGATGTGGAGTAATAACTACCAAATGTTGGTTGTGGAGCCTGATTATCTTCCTAATTTAGAGGTATTTGTTTTCAGCCGTGTTTATACCCCATGAAGAATTTACACCCCGGAAGAATGTACACTCCTCCACGTAGGGGGAGTGCAGGTTACCCCCTCTACAAGGTCCGTGTGCAAGCGGGCCCCCGAAGGAAAATTTGCCTTGTAAATGTATATTGTAATTTCATAGTAAATCTGGATCGTCCATTATAAGGTCGCAGATATGACGGTAGAAGTTATGTTAGGCTTTTTTTCCCTAGAAGGCAACCCTCTTTTATGAGGGAAATGTATTATGGCTAGGTATGATTGTGAATATTGTATTCTGAGTTATGAGATTGTGAGAGAAACAAGAGGAAGTTACAGTATCCCTTCATTTGTTGGATAATAATAAAGGAAGTACATGGAAATTTCTCTGGTGGAGGTAGCCCACACTGGGTGAATCACATATATCTGTGTCTCTATTGTATTGTGTATCTTATTTGTTTTATTTCCGCATTTGTTTTATTTGATTGCTCCGCAATCCTATTTTTCTAACAACTGGCATCAGAGAGAAAGGTAACTCGCAGGAAAAGAGGGTTCCTGGTTCAAGTGGGAGCAATGGAAGAAGATGGAAAGTTTAGGGTCAAGAAATTTAACGACCAAAACTATCAGTTATGGAAAATGTAGATGGAAGATTATTAATATCAGAATGATCTATTCCTACCATTGGGTGGAATAGACAAGAAGTTGACGACCATGAAGGACGAAGAATGGGATATTCTTGACAGAAAGGCTCTAGGAACAATACGGATGAGTCTGGCAGCGTCGATGGCTTTCAATATTTCAAAGGAAAAGACAACGAATGAGTTGATGGACGCATTGGATAAATTGTATGAAAAACCCTTGGCATTCAATAAGGTATTTCTAATTAAGATATTATTTAATATGAAGATGTTAAAAGGTGGGTTTGTTGCAGATCATTTAAATGAATTTAATACAGTTACTAATCAGCTAAGTTCAGTAAAAGTGGACTCTGATGATGAGGTCAGGGCTCTTCTAATCTTGTGCTCATTGCTAGAAAGTTGGAATGACTTGTTCATGGCTATAAGTAACTCTGTCTCTGGTTCAAACACTTTAAAATTTGATGATTTTGTTGGTGTTATCCTTAGTGAGGAAATGCGACGGAAAATCACAAGTGAGACATCAGGTAATTTGTTAAACATGGAGAACAGTGGAAGACAAAAGAATAGAGGAAAGGGCTCAGG
>SNQJ01S0011428.1:134709-158537 GCA_010110895.2 Picea sitchensis | reverse complement strand
TGCAGGATATAAATGTGCTCAAGAAGAAATTAGCTAATTCATTTGCGATGAAGGATTTGGGTGCTGCAAAGAAAATCCTTGGTATGACAATAACAAGAGACGGGAAAAATTGCAAATTGACATTGTCTCAGGGTGAGTACATAGAAAAGGTTTTGGAGACGTTTAGAATGCAGAATGCAAAACCAGTTAGTACACCTTTGGCCAACCATTTCAAATTAACTAAAGAAATATGTCCCAAGACACGGGAGGAGATAGAATACATGTCCATGGCCCCTTATTCATTAGCAATTGGTAGCTTGATGTATGTGATGGTTTGCACAAGACCAGATATTGCACATGTAGTGGGAGTTGTGAGAAGCTATATAAACAATCCAGGTAAAGAACATTGGGCGGCCATAAAGTGGATTCTCAAGTATTTGAGAGATACTGCTACTCATGCATTATGTTTTGAAGGTCCAGACATTGTTTTATAGGGATATGTTGATTCATATATGGCAGGTGATAAAGATAGCAGGAGGAGCACCACAGGGTATGCTTTTATTGTAGCTGTAACAACAGTAAGTTGGATTTCAAAACTACAAATGGTTGTTGCACTTTCAACAACAGAAGTAGAGTATGTTGTTGCTACACAGGCTAGTAAAGAAATGATTTGGTTACAGAGGTTTATAGAGGAATTAGGTAGAAGCAGGAGAATAGCAGGTTGTACTGTGACAGTGAGAGTGTCATTCATCTTGTAAAGAAATCATCCTTCCATTCGAATACTAAGCATATACAACTCAGGTACCATTTCATACGATCCATCTTGGAAGATGGACATTTGAAGCTGGAAAAGATACACACTAGCTAGAATCCTGCAAACATGTTAACAAAGGGAGTAACTAGGGAGAAATTGAGTTCCTGCTCAGTTTCAGTTGGTCATCAAGAATGAAGATGAAGATGAGAAATTTGTCAGGTCCAAGAAGGATCATAGTCCATCATATACAACAGCGGTGGAATTGTTGAGATCAGTCTCCAAGTGGGAGATTGTTGGTTGTGGAGCCTGATTATCTTCCTGATTCAGAGGTCTTTGTTTTCAACCATTTTTATACCCCATGAAGACTTTACACCCCGAAAGAATGTACACTCCTCCACGCAGGGGAGTACAGAGGTAGGGATAAAATCATGAAGATGGGTAACACTTTCATGACAATCGAGTCTCAAAAATTCCTAGCGGTAATTTTTCGGCCGAAAAAATGTTGTTAGAAATTTTTCGACCAAAAATTTGCACGTCAAATTGAACGACGCCCTGACGGCACCCTCGAAATTCATGTACAATGTTTTTCAGATGAATTATTTTCCTGAGGTAAGCATATTTCGGCCTAAATACTTTTCATCCGAAACGTTTATTTTTAATGGATTCCATTAAAAACTAGGTTTCGGCTGAAAGAATATTTTGGTCGAAAACCTAAAAATGGGACTGTTTGTAGGAAAATGAAAATTCTCTCCATCTTACTTGCTCTCTCGAGGTAGTGGAATCCTACAAATACTCATAATTTGGTTTCAAAATTGATACCAACATTTTTAAATTGAATCTACTTTCATTGGATATAATTTGTTTTCATTTTCATTGTTTTTATCTAATTTTGTTTAATTTTATAAAAGAATCACTACACAATATTTTTAGGTGAGATTATAATTTGGTGAAATGAAAAATCCATATCTCTAAAAATACACAGTGGAAAATTATGGAAAATTTATATTCATAATCCTTAAACTGTTCTCTTCAAAAGGGTATTTTTATATTTTACTTTTAAGTGAAAATTAAGATAGATAGAAGGTGTAGGAAAACATGTGTTTAAAATCTGCAACGTTTTCAGCTTGGTCAACTTCAAAAAATTCTAGAAATTATAATATTCATTCGTTAGATTCAAAATTATAGTCATAATAAAATAGAGTCTTTGTAGATTGTTGTAGTATATTTCATTTCTTAAAAACATAAGTTTAATAATAGATACATTGTTGTGGGAAAAAATAACTCATTATTATTCCTTTCATGTTTAAGGAACATATTGTTAAACAATTGACAAATTGACATATCAAATATTAATAAAAAAAATTGAAAAATAGTCATTGGAAAGCTAACAAAATTCTTCACAAATTTTGTTTTTACTGTAAAGATAAATTCTAAATAAAAAAAATACTTGTCTGTGCTGGAAGTTGAAGAACTTGTGAAAATACAGTTTTTTTTCTCATAAAATAAGCAAAAGTGTTACCCATCTTCATGATTTTACCCGAGGATTACCCCATCTGTGGGGTTCAAGGGTGAAGCCCTCGAAGGAAAAATTGCCTTGTAAATCTATATTGTAATTTCATAGTAAATCTGGACTATTCATTATTAGGTCGCAGATCTGACAGTAGAAGTTATGTTAGGGTTTTTTTCCCTAGAAGGAAACCCTCTTTTATGAGGGAAATGTATTGCAGCTAGGTGTCATTGTGAATATTGTATTCTGAGTTAGGAGACTGTGAGAGAAAGAAGAGGAAGTTACAGTGGGTTTGTTGTAGGTTGTATCCCTTCATTTGCTGGATAATAATAAAGGAAGGACCCATAAATTTCTTTGGTGGACATAGCCCACACTGGGTGAACCACGTATATCTATGTCTCTATTGTATTGTGTATCTTCTGTGTTTTATTTCCGCATTTGTTTTATTTTATTGCTCCGCGATTCTGTTTTTCTAACACCAAATATATGTTAATAAATATTTACAATGAAACATTTTTAAGTAATTTAATATGTTGTTAAACTGATGTAAATATTGTTTAAGAGTAATACAATTTTAAAGTGACCCATATACGCACAAATTCAATGATTATTTTTTTTATGTCTTTCATTTTCTTTCTTTAACATTAATGTCTCTACTTTATGCCTTTTCATTTTCTTTCTTTAACATTAGTGTCTCTGCAGGCATCTAAAGTCTTCTCATTTATAATTGGTTTTAAGACATGAATGTGAAATATTGGTATTGGATTTGTCAAATAACATAATAGTTGGGATGCAATAATCTTGTTTTTATGATAAAAACAATGTTCATTGTACTCTACAAAAGATCATAAAACTAATTGTTAAAATTTGTAGAGAGCATACCCACAATATTTGAAGTAACCCAAATACTCACAAAAATTCAATGATCATTTTTTCATGTCTTTGGGTTGGATTCCTTTGATATTAGTATTATTCCACGCACTTAAAGTATTATTTTAAAATTGGCATTAAGACATGATTTTGGTTACTGGTATTGGATTTGTTAACTAACATAATGTTTGGAATGCAATACTTATGTTTTTATGATAAAAATGATGTGGTCCACTGTACTTTACAAAAATTTACACAACTAATTGCTAAAATTTGCAAAGAGCATATTTTAAATAGAAAACTTGTCAAAATCCTGACAAAAAGCAACGCCCCTCTTTTCTCCTCTTATAGCTAATCGCTTCCAACAATAAGATTTGTCCTTTTTGTGTAGGAAATTGGTTTTATGTATAACATAGGGTGTTGGTGACATATGGAGGGAATGTATCATGTATTCCATATACCCTCATTGTAGAATCTATAGCACCTCACTACAAGCTTATTGAATGCCTTGTATGTAGCCTCTTGGGGTGTTTTTGATGTGACATTAGTGATAGAGCAATGATTTGCATTATTTGTAACATTCCCCTATAATGTTACTAAGGGTTACTCATGTTCATCTTATTTTCATGTGAATTATTTGGCTTAAAGGGATCCAAGAGAATGGTGACTCTACATCTTAGAGAATCAACTTTGTGGATGTTCATCCCTGCTTAATTTTTCCTCTATGCTTCACCTATTACTTTTGGGGGTTTGTGGTGATGTACAAGTCATAGAGTCAAGTGTAATACCCCTAGTTTGTAAATATATAAAATGTACATGTGTGTTTTACATGTTGGTGAGCTGGTATGTTTTTCGGGCCGAAGTGCCTATGTATGTATGTATGTTTTGGGATAGAGTGCTTGTGTGATATTAGGTCGGAGAGCCTGTATGTTGAAAGGTCAGTGAGCCTAGCATTGTACATTGTAATCACACTCATGATATTAATAAAATACATCACCGTTGCAGACCAAGTCCGACAAGAGAGTATGGAGGGTTATTACTCCACGAGAGGGAAAGGGGGTTACAGCTTATGAAAAGGGTCTAAGTTAAGGGGATTTAATCCGAGGAATATAATAATATATTCCTAAGTCCTAAGCATAAGTTATACTTCATGAAATATATCCTAAGTTCCAAAAAGGTGAACGAATTCCTTATGTGCCACTTTTCAAGTTTAATACGTGCATAAATTAACTTTGAAATTAGTGAGAAATCGATTCATTATGATTCCATTACATTCCATTCTACCATTCCAAGTAGTATTTTTTCCATTGTAGGTGGGATGTGAGATAGAGAAGCTATTGTGACCTTGTCACTTTATGGACCTATGAATCCTAGGTGGATTTGTGTGTACAATTCTCCTTGGGTTTCCTTAGGGAAGTATGGAACACTAGAGCGAGAATTTTGGGGAATAGGTTTCCCTGGGTGTGAGGCCTAAAGGGTGCCTAGCGACTCCATTGTATCAACTTGAGCTCATGTAGCCTCATGTAGCCACTGATCCCTAAGACTTCATGGACGACCTATGTGGAAGCCCTAGAAGGGAAGTGGAACATCCCAAGGGACTACGATGAAGAGAAGGGGGTATATTTCCTTGTGTTATGCAGGTTGTGGGGAATGAGAGGTTGTAGGTTTAAACTATTATTGTGGTTTGGTACCTTGTCCTAGCCTTTGATTGTGTGATTGTGAGACCTTAGTTGGCTTATTGAGAGTGCATTTTCCCTTTTGAATTCATAGCCCCGGCTTAGGGGTGGCCTGTTGTTGAGAGTATCAAAATAGTAGTGTTTGTGGATGGGTAGAACATCTGCCCTACATAATTGTATCATATGTAGGGCATATTTTTATTTGATATCGTAGCCTTATTGAACATAATTATTAGTGGTGTCAAAGTTGTTTTGCAATCATGGGGCCCAAATTGGAGGTCTAGTACATTACAATGTGGTATGAGAGTTGTTTTGTATGTGAATTTCATGGCAAACAAAAAAAATCTAGAAAATGGACAAAATTAGCAAACTTGGGAAATTTTGAAATTTTTCATATGGGTTACGTTAGAGATGATGTGGAGATGTCAGATGGAAACCGATTCGACACATGGAGAGGAAACTTTTCATAGGTAAGTTGCGCTGATAACGATTGCACACTTTTAACTCTGAATTGGATCCATATCATTCAATCATATCATCCTTAATCGTTGTATCTTTCGGAGGTAATTCACTCTGATAAGGACCATAAACATTTAACTTTGAATTAGACCTAGACCGTCAGATCATATCATCCTCAACCATTGGATCTTTTGGAGGTAATTTGATCTGATAAGAATCACACACCTTTAATTGTGAATCAGATCTGGACTATCAGATCAGATCAACCCACATTGTTGGATCTTTCAAAATCAAGTGGAATCATTAACCTCTGATCAATTCTAATTATGAAATCAATATCCATTGTTGGATCGATTCAATCTTAGTTGCTAGATTTTTCAAAGGTAAGTTGCATGGTTATGGATCAAGCACATGTGGTTCTGAATTATATGTGGACCATTAATCTTGATGAAGTTCAATTGTTGAATCTTAGCCACTATATCAACCAAGGTTATTATTTCACATGGAGGAGGTAGGGAGAGTGTTGTACCCTCACTCTCGTGCATGGCCAAGGTTGTGTCAGGTGGCAGAAAAAGATGAAAATGGTTGGATGGTCCACAAATTGGTAGAGTAGAGAGAAGAAAAGGGAAGAGAGAGAGAAGGAAGATTCAAAGGATGACAGGACAAGGTCAAGATGGCCAGGCAGATGTGGGGCATGACATGTAGGAACTTACTACCACATCAGTAGACACGTTCCATGCCACATCATCAAGGATTCCATGTCAACAAAGATCAAGGTGTATTAAAAATAAAACTAGAGCCAAAGTCTTATTTTGGCCATAACAGGAGAAAATTAACTCCAAATAAGATGAAATTTTTGGGTTAATTCCATAGTGAGAAGGAATAAAAAAAATCCTATGAGGAACATTAGCCATTTCTGCTCCAAAACGCAAGAAAATGAATATTAGTACTTTTTGAAGAATGGGGTTGGGTACATTGATAAAGGCCCTAATGCAGGTGAAAATTTAATAACATGGAATAGGACCAGACATGAACATACCCATGGTGTTTATTATATCTTCGGGATGTATTCCCACAAGAGGTCGAGGTGCCAATAATGTGGGAATATTCGTTGGCACCAGATCGGCCTTTTGTTTCACTGAAATTGGCCCTAGAATGAGGCTAGGGCCTCACAGGCAAGTTGATGGGCTTTGTGGGCTTGTGATGGGGTGTCACACCCACAAAGAGGAATAGAATATTCTGATTAATTGTTGAGTTTATAATGGGTTCCTAAAATCACTCATTGGAATTGTATATAAAGGAGAGAGTTCATTGTGACATTTTCTCATATTGTGAAAAAGGATGGAGTTAGCATAAGTGATTTTTCACTTGTGCTAAGTGGCTTGGTGTTTTCAAGAAAGGGAAATTTTGCATGATGGAAAATATGGCATAGGGTTGAGGACTCTCTATTTTCTATTCTTGGTATGGAAAAACACACCACACATGTAGGAGAGGGAGGTAGTCGCCGAAGGAAGAAACTCTATAAGTGGAGTGAATCGTACGAAAGTGTCCATACAAGTTTTCATGCATGTATGTGGGTTTCATTGGGAACAGTCGCTTACATTCGCGGGTTTCACTGGGAACAGTCGCATACGTATACGGGTTGTTGTGAGAATAGTCTCGTACATCCGTACAAAGTTTATCTGGGCATGTGCAGGTCTGTACAGGATGACAGGTGATGTCAGTAGGTCCTACAAGTGGTCTACAATAGATTTGTGGGAAGAAGATATTTCCAAGATACTTTTTGAGGATTGGTTTTCCAATTTGTATGGTTATTGGAGGAAAAAAATTTCCTCATATTTTGGTGATATTTTTATTGGTTGAGATGGAAAGGTTATTCTCAGATTTGGTGATATTGTATTGGTTAGAAGGGTTGGGTTTTCCCTCAAAATTTATGAAGTTAACAAAGTTACAGAACTGAAATATTGTGTCTCGTATGTGTTGATGATTCATCTCTAATCTTTTGTGTTTCCATTCCATATAATTTCAGTCAATAATTTTCAGCATAAAATTGTTCAATGATAATAGCTAGGGTTTTACTATTACATCACTAGGAAGCAATTTTCAAATCTGAAAATTAGTCACATAGAGTTGTATGTGAAAATTTACAACCCAGTGGAGATTTTGGATGAATTCCAAATATTTTGGAGAAGAGATGCCCAAATAGGCCAAAATCCACTATTTTGGGCCACTTTTTGGTGATTTATGAGATCTTTAGAGGAGGAAAAGTGACCCTGGATCAAAAGTATGAAAACTTTCATTTACTAGAAATTTTACCTACACAGTAAGGAAGACAACTTTTCCTAGTGATTTTTTCCTAGAACTGCTTAGTTTGGGAGATATCTAGTTTGGCTAAAAATTATAAGTCTGGGAAAAGGTACAAAAGGACAAAGTAGTCAATTCCATATTGTTAAAAAAAAGACTAGAGCATCAAATTGAAAATATGAAATTTTTCAAGTGTTCGCTGTCAGAGATACTATATATGCCTTGTACAAAAAAAAACAGACTCCTTTAAAATCGCTTTAAAATTTTACCCAAGGCTGTAACGGGAGTAAAATTTTCCTAAATCACGATTAAACATCATCGGGTTATCGCGCCTCAGCGTTCACTAAATCCAAAATTATTATTGTCGTAACCCCAATAGTTGAAACCACGAAGTCCTTATGTTAGTAACCCATGTCAAGGTTAAAGGTAAAAGATAAGCCATGGTTAAGTTATGTCAGAAATTCACCACTCAGCGTGTTCTCTTTTAAAAAGCTAAATTGCCTAAGACCGAGTCACGAAGTAGCGATAAAGATACGAACATAATTAATTAAACACTTAATCCATTTTTATCCTCCCTTTTAATTAAAGTGTATCGTCGCGATTTCGCGGTTTCGCGACTCGGCATGCAAACTTCCTGGAAGTTATACCTTCGAAGCTACAAGTCGAGATATGGAGATATAAATAATTACGTAATTAATTAAGCACCTAATCAAAATTATGTTTTTATTAGCCAAAGTCAATCATCACAATTACGGGTGTTAGAGGTTCAAGGGGTTAAAGAAACAATTCTTGATACAACGAATACCAAAAGATTAATTAACTTCAGTAAAACTGGATTAATTAAGCTAAATCAGTATCTTCCATGTTTTGATGCTTGCACAGTTTATGAAGCAGTCTTAATTCTTCCTTACACCAACTAACATTTCGAACCGCCAAAATTTATGGCATTAATTAGAAATAAGGCAAATCGACAAATAAAGATTGGGTTTTTATTGCTAAATTTATTTCTAAACATGATTTGACAGATCTGTTCTAAAAAGTACCGAGTTTTTTGAATATATAGAGTTGTTATTTGTTATAACAAATTCATTTCTATATTACATAGAGCACACTTTCTCAGCGAGCTAACTTCTGTATGTATACATATTTTTATCGCAGAAGAGCTAAAGCAGGATATCCCGTCATGGCCCCGCGAAAAGCATCCAAAGCCAGCGTTGAGGTTTCGAGACAAGGTTCGGACAATGTCGTTGATACTTCACCTCGAAGTGTCGACTCTGTCCCGAACTGGTCGTTCGTTTCTGATGTTCTGCAGGCCGAATTAGTGGATTATTCTGATGATTCCAGTGACAATGAAAAAGACGACATTAACACCAAATATAAGATCGTCATTCAATTGGGAATGCATAAAATAGCGGCCAGGCCACGATTGCTCCCCTATTATGATATGGTCCGATGGGCATTAGACCATGTGGACATACCAACCAGAACCATCATGAATGAGCAGAAGGTCACCATCGGGACTTTCAGACCTGAACATCTTATGTACAAGTTGCCCACGGCGTCCAACCTCACATATGATGCCAAATTCTTGGAAAAGCTCAAAAAGAAGGAATGTGTGCAGTAGGACAAGACTATGTCTAGCTTAATAAGAGATTGGGTTTCGCACCCTGCGAAGTTCAGGGCAGACAGTCATGGTATATATTCAATAGCTTCATTGGAACCACAGTTCAAATATGTAGCTATGATGACATGCAGATTATACAGGAGAAAGGACACCTCACATTTCTTTCTTCAATGGGTGCCTCTAATACATCGAGTTGTTGAAGGTTGTTCCTTCGACTGGGCGAAAATGTTGTCTGATAGCTTGACCAGTCGGGTTACAGAGTATCGGGCGCAGAAAGAGAGAAGAAAGATTTCTTCATTTTTTATGTCTGCATACATTATGGACGTTGTGTGCTTTCTAACACCATTTCCCTTAATGAGCTAGAGTTGGACTCCAGCAGAGGACGAGCCTATCCATGTCTATCATTCAAAATTGTGGGAAAACAAAGTGGCAGATTTTGTATATGAAATCTTCAACTGGGTGATGGTACCGTTGCATGTCACTATTTTCGACCATCCGCGACCCAGTATCTCGGACAGTATAGTGACGAATTTGAGCAGCATAGTTGATTGGTATGTAGAATATGAATTCTCATATCTCAGAGTTTTCGGGGCTTCTATTCCCCTGCATGCATTGCCATTATTCATTCCTGACAAGATGGCTTTTCGTGAGGTTGCTAGACAAACAGTGATCGGTGGTATAAGCAAGGAGCTTAAGGGATACTCAAAAAAGGTATGGCCACCTTTTCCTGTTCATTTAAATTCATATTCTTTGTTGGATTTCGGGCATGAAAAAGCTAAGGCAGCAGCCTTGGAAGACCTAAATTTGGTCCTTATTGAATTCAAGAAGAACGATCTGCAAAGGGTCATGAGTAATCATTTGTCCAGTTGCGGACTCAAGAGATTTGAACACGAAAATTCGCCTTCGGATGACATTTTCCGAGGCACAAGATCTTATGCCGAGATTTTAGCTCAGATACAAACCTTGGCACCTGAAGAGAGGGCCGATGTTCTGAGATTCCAAGAACATCAACGCAGTTGTCTTCCCGCAGTATTACGGGGTGAACATCCAAGTACAACAGAGGTGAAACAAAAAGATGTCGAAGGCTCCAAGGATGCGACTCCCAGTCAAGAAAAACACCAGGGCGGGGAAGAGAAAACAAAGAGTTCGAAAGTAGAGATAAAGACTCCCGACCCGCCGAAGAAGCAGACTCTGGTTACTACTCCGGGACAATCAACGAAGAAAATAGAAGATCCTATCACATCAGTTACTCTCTTGCAGTCAACTCAGGGAAATATTTACGCAGGGTGGATCTTAAATGAAGAATTGAGGCCTATAAGGGTGGAAGAGCTCCCTCCAAATGATTTCTTCTTCGATAAGAAGAGAAAGGCAGTGGTAAAGAAAGAATTATATCAGGAAGGGGAATCGATAGTCAAGAAATACAAATTTATGGCTGATGGGAAGGACAAGAAGAATGAACAATTCGCAACGGAAATAGTTGGGACATTAGGGACATATGTCAGGGCGAACCAATTTTCAACCGGGGTTTTGAAAAACCAGCTGAAACGAAAAAATCACCTCATCAAAACACTAGAAGCCAGACTAGCCACAGCAGCGGAGGCTATCAAAGACCAGGTGAGTATAGGAATAGAGAAAGCAAGGTTGGCTGATAAAAGTGAGATACAATTGCTCAAGACTAAGCTCGAACAAGAACAGCTGGTGGTTCGGAATGGTCAGATGCAAGCAGGCTAGCAAAAATATTTGATCGAACAGCTACAGGCTAGAGTGGAAATCGCCAAAAGTAAAGTGATAAATATCAGGATGTTCCAGTCCCAGGGGATGGAGATTCGGAGCAGAGTCTCTGCGGCCCAACGAAATTTACTCACCAAGGTAGAGGTGAATCGAGACAACTACTTGCTGGTTAATCAAGTTTTGGAGAATTTATCTGCTAGAGAAAGAGAAGCTGGAGCAACACGAGTCGTTTTTCAAGAGGTTGTGATAGCTACAAACAACAGGGATTCGGGAAATACTCCCAGGTTTACCATTTCGGAGCAAACCAGAGGAAACATTCTATTAAAAGAATGGGAACACAGCATCTCAGAAGGTAATCTACAAGCCAAGAGGGTAACGAAATCCTTAGAAGAGGTTTTTAGTTCTATAGATGGTAATCTGCTAGGAATTGATAGTGGAGGTAATGTCGAGGCATTGATTCAAATGAATATGGCAAAAATCTCACTTTATTTAAATGAAAAAGAGGAAAGAGATTCAGCCGAGATCTCACAAGTGACTATGGCAGACATAGTCCAAATAGATAAATGTATGATTAAACTAAGCATGCAATTATGCGCTATCGACATCATAGACAGACAGATGGAAGATAGGTTGTTGCAATTAGCCCGAGATTGTTATTCTTTTGAAGCCAATTGTCAAGCAGAACTGTCAAGACTGATATCTCGGCTAGTTGAAAGATGTGTCAAATGTACCAAGCACGTGCGAGGAGAAGCTTCTGGCATCAAATAAAGACAGAGAAGAATAAATTGAGTGATTGCTCTCCTCCCTATCATAACTGAAAATTTTGCAATGATTGAGATTCCACCTTATTATAAAACTGTATAAATATACCATAGAAAGAAAGAAAAAAGAGGGTTGGACCTTTTGTGTCGATTGTAACAGAGGTTTTACATTTTGAGAGTTAATATAAAGCAAATCCGAAGATTCTCAATTCCATCACGACTGTGTTATGGGTTTGTTTTCTTGTATCTCATATTTCATTTCATTTCCTATTCGTATCTGATGAATGCTTCGCTATAATTTAGTGCAACCTCTACTATAGTGAATGAAATTTGGTTTTCTATATTGTTTGTTCTTTTTCCTCTATACCAACTATCAGTAGGTATAAGACCAGTCAACACTTTCAAAATTCTATATATATTTTATGCTTCATCGGGTTATTTCCTTACATTTTTCTTCTTCTATTTATACGTGAGATTCTCCCTTGATAGGAGCCTTACTCGATAGAATCTAAATGTTTTCTCCCACCTCATACTTTTTATTAAAATATAACCCAGTTATGGGAAAGAGCTTTTGATTTGCACCCCTTTTTCATTCCTGAAACTGTAAACTCTCTTTTATACGACCGAATTGAGACAGCACTCAAACTCCCCTTGAGGTTTTCTTATTTTACTGTTCCTCCATGACTGTCCATGTACCAACACAGCCCAATATCGAACCCGGATTATCAAATCAAACACACATTGCCTTAAACCTTTTCGATACTATTCTTAAAACATCCACTACTCGGGTTGAACTCGAATGTTCATGGGCAGCGATTGAACAAAATATAAACATTCAGGAACAGTTGGAAGCTAGACAACGCCAACATAGAAATCTTCCCTAGTTTCCCTTGTCGAAGGTTGACGTTTCTCTCTTCTCTACCCTTTACTCACTTTCGGATGCCTAGACACTGTACTTCTGAGCCTTAAGTACAGACTCTGGAACAACATCTTTTTGGTGTCGTTGTCGGGGACCGAAGTTACGAAATCCTTTTCCCTGGGAAAATGACATTTTTTTTTTATTGAAAGTGTTACCCTTTGATAGTGAACGAAGAGTACACACCTTTTTTAAGGCTTTTCAATCTTTCACTTGGGGACTCCACAAATAATAAACTGGCATCCGATCAAAGGAATACTAGACAAAACCCGGATGGTAAGCAGATTACACCCGTTACCGATCCCGAGAAGATTCTAAAGGTGAGAGGCTCTCTTAAGCCAACGGCTGCAGTCTACAAGCTTAAACACCCACAACTGACGACTAAGAGTTCTTATGAACCTTCAACTTCACACAGTCCTCTCTTTGATACTAAAGATCTAACGTCAAACTGCTCTGAAGTTAGGAGTGAGATTCATCCGACAATCCCCTTAGTACACAAAGGAAAGGGCCCTCTTGAAATTTTGTTGGCAGTTGACATACCATCTTTCCTTCAGTTAAATTTCCTGACCTCACCTAATTCTAAAGAGTGTGTTACACATTTAGTTTCCACACCCGTCGATTCTCCTGATTTCGTCTCTTGCAAATCTGAGGAACCAAGTCCTCGCATTCCTTATCATTCATCGTTGGATTTTCCTCTTCACGAAGAAAATAAAGATTCACTTTTAATTTTCCGAAACCCCCTTTACGAATTTTCACTAATAACGATGGCAGTTGCCAGAGGAGGAGGTGGAGGGGTTATCGGAGGAGGAGGGGGAGGAGCTCCTGTAGGAGGAGCTGGAGGCCAAGGGCCTACCCCCCCTCCCAGAGTGTTTGTGAAAGTTGCATCAAGATATTCTCCCTTGGTATTGCACGTTCCTCTGCACGACCTTCCCAAAAATTATATAAAAAAATTGCCAAAATTCACTGGGGAAGGAGATCTGACCACAGCCGAACATATTAATTTCTTTGATCAATTCGCAGACATCCTAGGTATTGAACATGAGGACGTGTATTCGAGGCTTCTTGTCCAAACCTTCGAAGGCCAGGTCTGAACTTGGTTTCGGAGTCTACCTGCAGCATCTATCTTGTCTTATGACGCCTTGGAAGATGCTTTCCTCAGACAATGGGGTGAAAGAAAGGACCACCTATATTATTTAACCGAATTTGGGTCTTTAAGAAAAAAGAATTCAGAAACAGTCATGGAGTTTATTCAAAGATTCAACAAGTTGTATAACAAAATCCCAGCCGAGGTTAAACTGTCCCAACCCGCGGCCAAAGTAACTTTCGCAGGGGCCTTCGAACCGGATTTTGCACTCCTTTTGTGAGAAAGAAGGGGAGCCACTCTAAACCGAATGCAGGATGATGTTGTAGAAATCGAGTCGAATATGATGGCTTCTGGTAAACTTAAAGCTAAAGTAGAAATGGGAAACTGAGAGACTAAACGCTTTAGAGAACAAGCAGGTCCGTCAAGGTCTAATAGATCCAAAGATGACAACGTAGACGATATGGCCAGGGTAATTAAAGAACTGTCTAATAAAATATCCAAAATTGAGCTAGAATAGGCCAAAGATGATTCTTTCACCAAAAAGGATTTCAAGAGGAACCCCAACCCCCCAAACCAACAAAGATAGATAAAAAACGAAGATCAAAAAATACAAGCTCCCCTAAAGAGCGAAAATTTTATAGAGGCGAACGATCTCCAAGATTTCGGAGATTTGGATAATGATGTCACAAACTTCAGTGATGGCTTCACACAATCGTATCTGACTAGAGAATATTATGAAAAATCTCTAAACACTCAACAACCGTCGGTTAAGGGTGAAGAAAGTGATCATACTGACCTTGGTGACTCTCAACAAGAAACTGAAATGATAATGGATGAGATCCAACCTAAGTACAACTTGAGATCTAAGAGTAAACCCATTTCAACTACTCAACCGAAGAAAATCCTCCCAAGAGGACAAACTTATTAGCCTACTCCGGAAGAGACCCTATTACCTAACAGCAAAGCGAAAGTAGTAAGCACACAAGAGTCTGAAGGGGGAAAAGTTGAAACCCAAGCACAAGGAACTGAAATAGTAAACAAAATTATGCCTTCAACCAAGACCATGAGTAATAAAGCGGTCCAGACTAATAAGTCGGAAAGGAAGGATTAGGAAGTCTCAACTAAAGAAACAGACAAGGTGAGCGGATTTTTCAGTTTTGAAAACGAGATAAGTAAAATTAAGATACCAATCCCTCTGGTAGAATTAGCAAAAAACCATGTTTATCGGAAGCAGATTACCAAAGTGATGGGTTTCTCAGAGCTAGAAAGCCAGTCTAACGTTTTAAACCTGGAAGATGACAAACCTAACATCACTTTTGGTCCACATTTTGAAGGGTCCAAAGACACTATTTCTCCCTTTTATATCACTTTAAATGTATAGATCAATTGCTACATAATTGCATGTTAGACTCTGGATCCTCCCATAACGTTATGCCTAAGATTATTATGGATAAATTGGGTCTCCAGATCACCAGACCTTATGGAGACCTTTACTCTTTTGACTCGAGAAGGGTTAAGTGTATGGGAATGATAAAGGATCTAGTAGTTACCCTAGCACAGGTCCCGGTTAAGAGTATCTTGATGGATGTGTTTATTGTTGATATTCCCCCTAAGTATGGCTTATTGTTGTCTAGGTCATGGGGAGCCAAGCTGGGGGGTTCTCTTCAATTGGATATGACGTTCGCCACAATTCCTGTGTTTGGTGGGAAATTTACTCAGTTGTACAGAGAGACGAGGTTAGCATATACAGTAAGTGACCCTCAAAATCCGAACAATTTCCCTATTTACATTGCAGATCAAGATTTAGGAAATTGTATCTTATCTTTTGATGACGGTTTAGATGGTTGTCCGGAGGAAAACGATATAGAGCAGGAAGAGTCAGGTTACATGACAGAGGATCTGTGTAGCACCGGTGTCTGGAAAATGTATTTTGACGGTGCCTCATCTTATGAAGGGGCTGGTGCAGGAGTGCTTTTAGTGGCTCCCGAAGGAAAGTTCATTGTTCCTTTTTCTTACAGACTGCAATCGGATATAGATTATACTAACAACGTATGTGAATACGAAACGTTGGTCTTAGGATTAGAGGCTGCCAAGAAGCTAAAAATAAATAACTTAGAGGTATACGGAGATGCAGAGTTAATAGTCAAACAAATAAATCGACAGTACCAAGACAAGCATCCCAGATTAAGATCATACAGGAATTGTGCCTGGGATCTGATGGAAAACTTTTTCTCGTCCGTAAATGTCCACTTCATCCCACGCGCAGAGAACTTACATGTTGATGCATTAGCTAAACCAGCTCCAACCTTCACTCCTCCCATAACTTTCAAATTGAAGTATCACATAGAGATCAGACACAGACCATCTATACCAGAAAATATCCAACACTGGCAAGTTTTTGAGGATGACGAACAAATTAAGAAGTTTCTTGAAGCAGTAGCTGAATTTTCCGAAACTCATGCAGACCAAGAAAATCAAAATGACCCGATATGGATCATGCAAGAAGGGGAGGATCCTAAAGCTTTCCGAGACAAAATCGTAGATCATCTCATGTTGGTCCTTAAAAACAACCAGATTCTGAAAGGATTGATTCCTCTAGAAAGACTTTTTGATCAAAACGACATACCTGTAAAATCCGCCTTACAACCCCAACCAGAAGAAGTGGAGGACTGTGATATAAGAACCAAAGAAGAATCCAGGATGGTAAAAATATCCAAGTTCCTCCCTCCGGAAATAAAAAGTAAGTATAAAGACCTACTCAGACAGTATAAGGATGTTTTCGCCTGGTCTTATGATGAGTTAAGGACATACTACACTTCCGTAATTGATCACAAGATACCTCTAAAGCCTGGGGTCAAAATATTTAGGAAAAAGATTAGACAGATCAACCCCATTTTGTTACCTGTGATCGAAAAAGAAGTTAAGAAACTTTTAGACGCGAAAATAATAGTACCTCTGAGATATTCAGATTGGGTAGCAAACCTGGTCCCGGTCAGGAAAAAGAATGGGGAAATCAGATTGTGTGTGGATTTTAGAAATCTAAATAAGTCATCTCTTAAGGAAAACTATCTGTTGCCCAAAATGGACCATGTGCTAGAAAAGGTAGTTGGAGCCAACCGAATGTCTATGATTGACGGGTTCTCTGGTTATAATCAAATCGCCATGAATGAACAAAATAGAGAAAAAACCGCTTTCACTACACCATGGGGTACGTTCATGTATGATAAAATGCCTTTTGGTTTGATGAATGCAGGGGCCACGTTCCAGCACACTATGGACATCGCTTTCATCAGTGAAAGGGATAAGTTCGTAGTCATTTATCTCGACGATTTGACGATTTTCTCTAAAATCGACGAAGAACACTTGATACATCTTAAATAGACTTTCGAAAAATGCCGCAGGTTTGGTCTATCTTTAAATCCAAAGAAATCACATTTCTCCATGCGGGAAGGTAAGCTTTTGGGTCATATCGTATCTAGGGATGGAATCAGGATTGATCCTAAGAGGATTGAAGCAATAGATACTATAAATATTCCCAGAAATGTAAAAGAAATTCAATCTTTCTTTGGAAGAATAAATTTTTTACAAAGATTTATCCTGAATTTCGCTGAGATTGTAAAATTGATCACAAGTATGTTTTAAAAGGACAGCGAAGTAAAATGGACAACCGAGGCCAAAGCATCGTTCGCACACATTAAGAAATTCATAAGTGAGGCACCTGTGTTAGCGAGCCTCAACTATCTAGAACATTTTCTTACCTTCTCATTTGCCTCCAAACACACGATTGTCGCGGTGCTCCTACAAAAGAACGAAGAAGGTTTCGAACAACCAATCGCTTTTTTCAGCAAGAGCCTTAGAGACGCAAAAATGAAGTATGATATAATAGAAAAACAAGAATACGCCATGGTAAAAGTATTAAAGGCATTCAGAACATATGTACTACACTCCAAGATAATTTTGTACGTACCTACCAGTTCTGTGAAAGATATTTTGGTACAACCAGACAGCGATGGAAAAAGAGGGTGATGGCTCGCCAAAATCCAAGAATTTGATCTGGAATTCAAACCGACCAAATTGATAAAAGGGCAAGGCCTGGCCAAACTCTTAGCTGAGTCGAATTTCAGAGCCCTGGGTATAAATTGCCTGCAGGAAGGCAACGAAGACATGAACCTAAACGAGTTGAATGAGAAAACAGGTCCAAACAATATCAAAGAGAATTTCATGTCATATGGGTTATATGTTGTGCTACCTATAAACCTAGCGCTTCCAGTGATGAAGTTATGGCAAGATCAAAATGAAGAACCCAATCATGTCACCAGGAGGATAAATCAGTTGATTGAGGTTTAACAACATAGGGTCGAAGTAGATGAAAAGATGCAGAAATACCAAGATGACATGAAGGCATTATTCGACCACAGAGAAAAGGACAGATATTTCCTCCTAGGTGATTGAGTATTAAGGTGGGATGCAAGAAGGGAAGAAGCAGCAAAACATGGTAAATTTAACCACCTCTGGTATGGGTCGTTCAAAGTCTCGGCTCTGGAGGGAAAAAATTATTTCCTACTGGAAAATATAGACAGTGAAATCCTCAACGCCCCTGTCAACGGGCATTATCTGAAGCATTATATGACCTAATAGTCGCCCAAAAAAAAAAAAAAAAAAAGAAAGAAGAAGAAAATTTGTATACTTATATATATACCTTGTATACATATATATATATTTCAATTATGCATTGCTTTTGATTTTCTTTTTTCTTTCATGAACTTTCGACACCTTTCGGATAGCCCCAGTAACCTTTGTATTTGCCTCTTACAGGATTCCAGCTGCACACAAAACAAGCAGGAGAAGTAAACCGAAAGTTGGTGTCAGAAATAAATCGGCTTAAACAAGTGATACCCAAGATTTTTGATATTGTGCAAAGCAATTGAAATGAAAAGGTAAAGATGAGATTTCCTAAAGGACATGTTCTAAAGGACTATTAAAGAAAACCGAGGTAACCTCATTCAAACAGCAACATTGTCTGAACTGATAAATAACAGAGTTGTTTCTTTGTTTGATCGTCTACGAAAAAATAAGAAAAATTAAACGATCCACTCAAATTAAAAGCAGTCAGCCAAAGTAAAGTACCCCCGAAAAAGAGCTACAAGAGTCAATTTTGAATTTTGACCTCTGTATTTTCAGTGCGTAAGTCACTACCTGTCACCCTTTTCTATCTTCAGGTTTACCTTTTAAAAAGTTAGCATCTTTCCGTTTGGCATAAGAAGGGATAAGATTTTTTGTTTTAACCTCGTGAGCTTCAAAGCAGATTGTGGAAAGAAAGTGGGTCTTCACAACTCCTCGATCTCCTGCTAAACGAAGGGACGCTTAAAGTGATCCTAACTTCCCTAGCTTTTTCAACAATATCGGAGGATTGAGGCTTGCTCAAATAGAATGCCCTAAGAAAGTTATTTTCCCTTTTTTTTGTGAGAACGAAGGTGTTGTGAAGGTCAAGAGAAGGTTGGTACCAAGTAATCAAAGTAAGTTGACAGACCTATAATGCAAAATACTACACAGATGTTAGCCCCGATACAAACTGATTGCCCCTATCTTCGTTCTCTAAAAAGAAAATTATAAGACAGGTGGTGAAAGGAAATTCAGAAATGATTGCCCCCATCTAGTCTAATAGATGATGAAAGGAAATTCAGAAATGATTGCCCCCATCTAGTCTAATAGACGATGAAAGGAAATTCAGAAATGATTGCCCTCTTCTCATCATTTAAATGCACAAATATATTCCGAAGTGGTGAAAGGAAATTCAGTAAAAGGGGCAAGATAACTTCACCGGGGTACTGAACAGGCTCGCTGGAAGTGAAGAAATATCTGAGATATATGTAAGGTTGTTATACATGAATATCACTCTACTCTGGTAACTAATTCTTTTTAAAAACCTGATCTACATCCCAAGTTCAGACGGGGCTTCCTGATTAAAAACATATAATCTTCTTCTTTTGATGCAAGCTGATAGCCACAAGATCTGTTGGGTCTCCTAGAAATGTTTTGATTTTCTTAAGGAAAACCTGATTTTAGTAACGGGAAAGGGAAAGTCGTGAAAAGGACTATGGCTAAGTTAAAAAAGAGTATCTAAGTTTGAAAATCTTTTCGACGTAAAAAAACGAAGTCTTTTTCCCCTTCGATACCCTGTTCTCAGGAACCTTTTCGCCTGATTGAAGTTGTTGACTCCATTTACCCAATATTGGCACATGGTCTACTGTTCTTCCCGTCTTACAAGAAAATGGGATCCCTAGTTGGAGCCTATGTTGGAGCCGCCTTTGTTTTTTCTAGCCCGTCTTGAATTTCTTGTCTTAATGCTCGAAATCGAAAGATAGTTTTCGTATTTTCCACCTAAGGTTTCAAAATCTATGAAATCTTATCACGCAAGTAGCGATAATTATTGTATTCTCGAGGCGAGTTCTACTTTTCGGCAAAACAATTTCCCCCTTTTTGTTCTACCTCAGGATTTCGTATGTTGGATGCTATAGATCACGTATTTCACAAGTCCTGAGCAACGAAATAGTGAAATCGCTTTAAAATTTTACCCAGGGCAGTAACGGGAGTAAAATATTCCTAAATCACGATTAAACATCATCAGGTTTTCGTGCCTCGACGTTCACTAAATCCAAAAGTCTTATTGTCATAACCCCGATAGCCGAAACCACCAAGTCCTTATGTTAGTAACCCATGTCAAGGTTAAAGGTAAAAGATAAGCCATGGTTGAGTTCTGTCGGAAATTCGCCACTCGGTGTGTTTTCTTTTAAAAAGCTACATTGCCTAAGCCTGAGTCGTGAAGTAGTGATAAAGATACGAATATAATTAATTAAACACTTAATCCATTTTTATCCTCCCTTTTAATTAAAGCGTATCATCGTGATTTCGCGGTTTCGCGACTCGGCATGCAAACTTCCCACTTATACCTTCGAAGCTCCGAGTCGTGATATGGCGATATAAATAATTATGTAATTAATTAAGCACCTAATCACAATTACGTTTTTATTAGCCAAAGTCAATCATCGCAATTTCAGGTGTTAGAGGTTCAAGGGATTAAAGCAAAAATTCTCGATACAACGAATACCAAAAGATTAATTAACTTTGGTAAAACCAGATTAATTAAGATAAATCAGTATATTTCGTGTTTTGATGCTTGCACAGTTTACGAAGCAGTCTTAATTCTCCCTTACGCCAACTGACATTTCGAACCGCCAAAATTTATGGCATTAATTAGAAATAAGGCGAATCGACAAATAAAGATTGGGTTTTTATTGCTAAATTTATTTCTAAACATGATTTGACAGATCTGTTCTAAAACATACCGAGTTTTTCGAATATATAGAGTTGTTATTCGTTATAACAAATTCATTTATATATTACGCAGAGCACACTTTCTCAGAGAGCTAACTTCTGTATGTATACATATTTTTATCGCAGAAGAGCTAAAGCAGGATCTCCCGTCATGGCCCCGCGAAAAGCATCCAAAGCCAGCGTTGAGGTTTTGGGACAAGGTTCAGACAACATCACTGATACTTCACCTTGAAGTGTCGACTCTATCCCAAACTGGTCGTTCATTTTTTATGTTCTACAGGCCGAATTAGTGGATTATTCCGAGGATTCCAGTGACAATGAAAAAAACAACATTACAACCAAATATAATATCGTCATTCAATCGGGAATGCATAAAGTAGTGGCCAAGCCCCGATTTCTCCCCAATTATGATATGGTCCGATGGGCATTAGACCATGTGGACATACCAACCAGAACCATCATGAATGAGTAGAAGGTCACCATCAGGACTTTTAGACCTGAACATCTACAAGCTATGTACAAGTTTCCCACAGCGTCCGACCTCACATATGATGCTGAATTCTTGGAAGAGTTCAAACAGAAGGAATGTGTGCAGTACGACAAGACTATGTCTAGCTTAATAAGAGATTGGGTTTCACACCCTACGAAGTTCAGGCAGACAGTCATGGTATATATTCAATAGCTTCCTTGGAACCACAGTTCAAGTATGTAGCTATGATGGCGTGCATATTATATGGGAGAGAGGACACCTCACATTTCTTTCTTCAATGGGTGCCTCTAATACATCGAGTCGTCGAATTTTGTTCCTTCGACTGGGCGAAAATGTTGTCTGATAGCTTGACTAGTCGGGTTACAGAGTATCGGGCGTAGAAAGAGAGAGGAAACATTTCTTCATTTTTTATGTCTGCATACATTATGGACATCGTGTGCTTTCTAACACCATTTCCCTTAATGAGCTGGAGTTGGACTCCAGCATAGGATGAGCCCATACACGTCTATCATTCGAAATTTTGGGAAAACAAAGCGGCAGATTTCATATATGAAATCTTCAACTGGGTGATGGTACCTCTGCATGTCACTATTTTTTGCCACCTGCCACCTAGGATCTCGGACAATATAGTGACGAATTTGAGTAGCATAGTTGACTGGTATGTAGAAGCCGAATTCTCATATCTCAGAGTTTTCAGGGTTTTTGTTCCCCCACATGCATTGCCATTATTCATTCTCGAAAAGATGGCTTGTCATGAGTTTGCTAGACAAACAATAATCGGTGGTATAAGCAAGGAGCTTAAGGGATACTCAAAAAAGGTATGGCCACCTTTTCCTGTTCATTTAAATTCATATTCTTTGTTGGATTTCGGACATGCTAAAGTTGAGGCAGCACCCCTGGAAGACCTAAATTTGGTCCTTATTGAATTCAAGAAGCACGATCTGCAAAGGGTCGTGAGTAATCATTTGGCTAGTTGCGGACTCAAGAGATTTGAACACGAAAATTCACCCTCGGATGACATTTTCCGAGGCGCAAGATATTATGCCGAGATTTTAGCTTGGATACAAACCTTGGCACCTGAAGAGAGGTTCGATGTTCTGAGATTCCAATAACATCGACACAGTTGTCTTCATGCAGTATTACGGGGTGAACATCTGAGTATAGCCGACGTGAAACAAAAAGATGCGAAGGCTCCAAGGATGCGACTCTTGGTCAAGAAAAACACCAGGACGGGGAAGAGAAAACTAAGAGTCTGAAAGCAGAGATAAAGAATCTCGACCCGCCGAAGAAGAAAACTCTGGTTACTACTCCGAGAAAATCAACGAAGAAAATCGGAGATCCTATCACATCAGTTACTCCCTTGCAGTCAACTCACGGAAATATTGACGCAGGGTGGATCTTAAATGAAGAATTGAGGCCTATAAGGGTGGAAGCGCTCCCTCCAAATGATTTCTTCTTCGATAAGAAGAGAAAGGCAGTGGTAAAGAGAGAATTCTATCAGGAAGGTGAATCGACAGTCAAGAAATACAAAGTTATGAATGATGGGAAGGACAAGAAGAATGAACAGTTCGCAAGGAAAATAGCTGGGACATTAGGGGCATATGCCACGGTGAACCAATTTTCAGTCGGGGTTTTGAAAAACCAACTGAAACAAAAAAATCGCCTCAACAAAACCCTAGAAGCCAGACTAGCCACAGCAGCGGAGGCTTCCAAAGACCAGGCGAGTGTAGGAATAGAGCAAGCAAGGTTGGTCGATAAAATTTAGATAGAGCTGCTCAAGACTAAGCTCGAATAAGCACAGCTAGTGGTTCGGAATGGTCAGATGCAAGCAGGCCAGCAAAAAGATTTTATTGAACAGCTACAGGCTAGAGTGGAAATTGCCGAAAGTAAAGTGATAAATATCGGGATGTTCCAGTCCCAGGTGATGGAGATTCGGAGCAGAGTCTCTGCGGCCCAACAAAATTTACTCGCCAAGGTAGAGGTGATTCGGGACAACTACTTGCTGGTTAATCAAGTTTTGG
The DNA here is from genome assembly GCA_010110895.2 of Picea sitchensis. Taxonomy (NCBI): domain Eukaryota; kingdom Viridiplantae; phylum Streptophyta; class Pinopsida; order Pinales; family Pinaceae; genus Picea; species Picea sitchensis. Next base: position 135,026 of record SNQJ01S0011428.1, on the reverse strand, counting down.
AGAATTTATCTGCTAGAGAAAGAGAATCCAGACCAGCACGGGTCGCTTTTCAAGAGGCTGTGATAGCTACAAACAAAAGGGATTCGGGAAATACTCCCAGGTTTACCATTTCGGAGCAGACCAGAGGAAACATTCTATTAAAAAAATGGGAACACAGCATCTCGGAAGGTAAGTTGCAAGCCAAGAGGGTAACGAAATCCTTAGAAGAGGCTTTTAGTTCTATAGATGGTAATCTGCTAGGCATTGATAGCGGAGGTAATGCCGAGGCATTGATTCAAATGAATATGGAAAAAATCTCACTTGATTTAAATGAAAAA
>SNQJ01S0011428.1:123741-134659 GCA_010110895.2 Picea sitchensis | reverse complement strand
CCAAGAGGGTAACGAAATCCTTAGAAGAGGCTTTTAGTTCTATAGATGGTAATCTGCTAGGCATTGATAGCGGAGGTAATGCCGAGGCATTGATTCAAATGAATATGGAAAAAATCTCACTTGATTTAAATGAAAAAGAGGAAGGAGATTCAGCCAAGATCTCACAAGTGACTATGGCAGACATAGTCCAAATAGATAAATGTATGATTAAACCAAGCGCGCAATTATGCGCTATCGACATCATAGACAGACAGATGGAAGACAGGTTGCCACAATTAGCCCGAGATTGTTACTCTTTTGAAGCCAATTGTCAAGCAGAACCGCCAAGTCTGATATCTCGGCTCGTTGAAAGATGTGTCACCTATACTGAGCATGCGCGAGGACAAGCTTCTGGCACCAAATAAAGACAAAGAAGAAGAAATGGAGTGATTGCTCTCCTCCCTATCATAACTGAAAATTTTGCAACGATTGAGATTCCATCTTATTGTAAAACTGTATAAATATACCATAGAAAGAAAGAAAAAAGAGGGTTGGACCTTTTGTGTCGATTGTAACACAGGTTTTACATTTTGAGAGTTAATATAAAGCAAATCCAAAGATTCTCAATTCCACCACGACTGTGTTATGAGTTTGTTTTCTTGTATCTCATATTTCGTTTCATTTGATATTCGTATCTGATGAATGCTTCACTATAATTTAGTGCAACCTCTACTATAGTGAATGAATTTTGGTTTTCTATATTGTTTACTATTTTTCCTCTGTACCAGCTATCAGCAAGTATAAGACCAGTCAACACTTTCAAAATTCTATATATATTTTATGCTTCATCGGGTTATTTCCTTACATTTTTCTTCTTCTGATTATACATGAGATTCTCCCTTGATAGGAACCTTACTCAATAGACAGCTAAATGTTTTCTCCCACCTCATATTTTTTATTAAAATATAACCCAGTTACGGGAAAGAGCCTTTGATTTGCACCCCTTTTTCATTCCTGAAACCGTAAACTCTCTTTTATACGACCGAATTGAGACAGCACTCAAACTCCCCTTGAGGTTTTCTTATTTTATTGTTCCTCCATGACTGTCCCTGTACCAACACAGCCCAATATCGAACCTGGATTATCAAATCAAACACACATTGCCTTAATCCTTTTCGATACTATTCTTAAAACAGCCACTACTCGGGTTGAACTCGAACGTTCATGGGCAGCGATTGAACAGGATATAAACATTCAAGAACAGTTGGAAGCTAGACAACGCCAACATAGAAATCTTCCCTAGTTTCCCTTGCCGAAGGTTGATGTTTCTCTCTTCTCTACCCTTTACTCACTTTCGGATGTCTAGACACTGTACTTCTAAGCCTTAAGTACAGACTCTGGAACAATATATAGTATGAGGACCAGAGATATGGAGGATGGATAGGGAGCCTACACCCATGATGAGGAAGTCATGGGGTTGCATATCAGTTTGGGTAATGAAAATACTAAATGAAATGGGCATAGAGAAGGAAAAGTAGAAAACATAGAGTTGGTGGAGACAATGAGAAGCCTACAAAGAGAAGTGTTGAGATAAAGAGAAGACAATGAGAGGATTATAAGAGATCAGGAGGATCATAACCACATCACACTCAGTTATTACAAATCTTGAACACGTTGCAGAAGAAAATAAATAAAGAATCACATTCAAGGAAGGCAGCAGAACACAAATCTCATGCTAGAAGAGAAGATGCCAGAAGTGCTAGGCACTCTAGAAGTTCTATTAGACATCATCACCATTCACTAAGGCATTTATCTACAAGAGAACATGAATTTTCAAAGTTAGAGAGTAGTCTGGTTTTGTCTCCTATCAGGCATCACAAAAGGAGGTCTAAAGTAGATGATTTGCAAGGAGATCTAAGGAAGATTAAGCCTCCTACATTTGATGGTGATCATAAGAAAAGTGAGTGTGATGAAACATGGTTAATGGGAATGAGGAAATACTTCCAAACACACAATTATTCATCAAATGTAGAAGTTAGAGTCACAATCTACCATCTTCAAGGAAAAACATGAATGTGGTGGGACCATCTCAAGCAAGTTAAGTGCATTAATGAGCAGAGGATCTCATGAAGGTAGTTCAAAAAGTATTTTCAGAAGAAATACTTGTTAGAAAATTATTATGACAAGAAGATGAAAGAGTTATTTGAACTCAATCTTGGAAGAATGACAATGGATGAGTATGAGAGGAGGTTCCTTGAATTACTAAGGTATGTTGGCTTCATAAAGGATGACAAAGTTAAAATTCAAATATTTATGAATGGGATACCTTCTTTCTATATTGATGAGATACATTTTGATGAGCCCAAGACACTGAAAGAATCCATAAGGAAAGAAAAGTATATTTATGAGAATAATAAAGGAAGGCCATCTTTCCAAAAATCTTGGGATGACAAGAAGAAAGGCAACTAATGGAGCAAAGTAAAAAAGGGTATAAGACACCATTTTTCAAAAATGGTTCTCAAGGAAAACAAACAAAAAATGAGTCTATGATGACAGAGTCTTTGGGGAAGATGTAAATTTTTAAGGTTCAAATCTTTGTTTTTCTTTTTAAAAAATTATTGTCTCAGTTTAATGCTCATTCATAAATGTATTTTCACAATTGAAATGTATAACCAGAAACACATTGAAACTTTTAATTGCACAACAGAAAAAATAAATCAAACCATTCAATGACACAAGATATTTTGGGAAAACCCCCTGGAAAATCCCCAAAGGGAAAACCAGTAGAGAGAGGAAATTTTATATTAGGGTTTCTAAGAAAAAATTCTGGAAATTACAACAAGAGAAAATGAAACAAGTGCACCTTGTTTTCATGCCAATCTTGGAAAATTATAACAGCTCAATTGTATGGCCACCACCTTGATTTATGTGATGTACAATCTGCAATAAATGTGCTATATGACCTACCTTGAAATCTGTGTCAAACTGTTGTATGGTTGCCTTCAATAAATGTTGTACGACTACCTCAATTTTTGTGCACAATTAATGTTGTATGACTATCTCAAAAAATGTGTCAGATTCCTCACACTTATGGTTGTAATTAATTTTTTTGTATGGATGTCTACTCCTCAATTTTTGTCCCTACTTACTCCCACACGTGTGGTTGTAATTGACAGTAAATGTTGTCCTATTTTCTCCTTGGGTGGTGTGTCCTCCTTTGCTGCAATAATTTATCTCCTCTTTTTCTCTCCCACTTACGCTCTCTCTCTCTCTCTCCTCATCAAAATGAATAATAATTAAATGTGTCTTTTCCCTAGATTTCCTTTTTGTTTATTCATGATGAAGTTAGGAAGTTATTTAGATCTAATGGATAATATTAAATCCTAGGAATTAAGATCTACAGTTGTGATATAATCTCTCATTATCACAACTTAAATCACTTTATTCCTCATAAAGAAAAAAATCACTTAAAATTTATAAATACAATTTGTATATCTAGAGATCACTTTATGTCCCCCACATGCTAAGACACCAAGAATACATAGAAGATCATCCAATCTACAAAAATTCAACACTCCCCCTTAGTGAGGAAGGTTTTCTTCACCACCCCCAACTTATCTCTGAATTTAATAAAATTTCCTTTTGTCAAAGATTTTGTGAGTATGTCCACAACTTACTTATCTATAGGAATATACTGAAATTGCACTGTGCCTCTCTGAACATAATTTCATATGAAGTGGTATATGATATCAATGTGTTTCGACTAGTCATGAAACAACGGATTCTCCAAGATTTTGATACAACTCTGATTGTCACAATGAATCACGGTCGGATACAAATGTTGACCAAATATCCCAACAAGCATCTTGTGAATCCATATGGTCTCACAACTTTCCAAACTAGTGGCCATATACTCTACCTCAACGAAACTCAATGTAATTGACTTATGCTTCATGTTGAACCATGAAACTATTGTTGAGCCCAAACTAAAGCAACACCCTAAAGTGCTCATCATGACAACTGTACTACCTTCCCAATTAGAGTCACTAAAACCAACTAGTCTGACTCCACCCCCCTAGACATAACTCAGCCCAAAATCTATAGTTCCATGAAAGTAACGAATGACATGTTTTACTTATACCCAATTCAGTCTCCTAGGATCAACCATAAACTGACTGAGAGTGTTCATAGAAAAACAAATATATGGTCGAGTGTTGACCAAATACATCAATGATCCAATCAGCTGACGATATAAGGTGAGATCTACTAAATCAGAATCAGAAACATTCATCTTCTTCCAGTTGGTTATCATCATTGTTGACATAGGCCTACAATCCTCCATCTAAAATCTCTTTAGAATTTCAATTGCATAATTCCCTTGTCCAAGAAAAATATGGCATGGTTCATGCAACACATACAATCCCAAAAAATAGTGCATCAACCCAATATACTTGATTTTGAACTCTAAATAAATATCTCTCTTTCACTCCCTGATGAGCTTCTCTAACCCCATGAGAAAGAGATCATCCACATACAAGATAATAATGAGTGGATCCTCACCAACCAATATGTAGTATAGGTTAGAATCAACCTCACTCTTCACAAAGCCCAATTGTAACAAGTAATTGTCAATCCTTGAGTACCAAGATCGTGGAGCTTGCTTGAGTCAGTACAAGGATTTCTTCAGCCTACACACATGAGACTCTCTCCCATGCACCTCAAATCCCTATGGTTGCTAAATATTCACCTCCTCCTTTATGAACCCATTCAGTTTTCACATCCATCTAATGTATACTCCAACCCATCTCTCCTACAATGGATATGATCACCCTGATAGAATTGTATCTCGAAACTAGTGCGAAGGTCTCATCATAGTAAAATCCCTATACCCGTCAAAACCCCGAGCCACAAACTGAACTTTGTGTTTCTCAATCTTGCCATCTATAGTATGTTTGATTTTGTAGAGCCACTTGGAAGTCACCACTGACCTCCCCTCATATCTCGGTACAACCTCCCAAACATCATTCTTCATAATGGACACATACTCCTCCACTATGGCATCTCTCCAGACTTTTTGGCATGCTACCTCCTCATAAGTATAAGGCTTAGACTCTTGAATATTTCTCATCAAATAAATATAACTACAAAACCTCTCTAGTTCCTTTCTCTCCCTAAAAATCCTCTTAAGATTTTCCACATTCTCCTATGCATCCTTCAAGGTCATATGAAGACATATTGTCTTCCTCTTCCCTGAAGTGGACTCCTATGGACTAGACACCTCCTTCTCATCCCTCTCATATGAAGATTGTGTGTCTGAAGATTGAGCACGAATGGCATGTGAACTGGTAACCTGGGAACCTGTAACTGTTGAACCCTTTGATCCTGAACTCTATGGTGTCTTCACCTGAACTTAAGGATCTTGTTGCCCCTCCTCTATTATAGGTGATATGTGAGACTTTCTAAAGGCGTTTTCCTCCTCAAACTTTGCATTCCTTATAACCATTGTCTTCTTCAAGACAGGAATGTATATGATATAAGCCTTTGAAGTCTCGTTATACCCAACACATATTCCCTTTTCAATTGTGGGCTCTAGCTTTGTCCTCTTCTCTAAAGGGATGTGTGAATAAGTTAGGCACCCAAAGATGAAAAAGTACCCAACCTTAGGCTTATTCCCTGTAAAATCTTGCTCAAGATTCTTATTCTCTAATTCCCTATGAGGGCTCATGTTCTAAATGTAAATAGTTTTGTTGCATGCCTCATCCCAAATAAACATCGGTAGATATTGATCATGTAACATGGTTTTTAGTGCTCCAACAGTGTCTCTGTTATTTCTTTCTGCAACCTCACTCTGTAGTGGGTTGTATGGAATTTCCATCTCTCTTTTGATCCCCTCTTATATGCAAAATTTCTTGAATTCATTGGAGGTATACTCACCCCCATTGTCAGACCTCAACACTCACATTTTCATTCATGTCTGGTTCTCCACAAGAGATCTAAACTCTTGAAACTGAATGAAGACCTGAATCTTGGTATTCATGAAGTAAATCCACGTCTTCCTGGAGAATTCATCTACAAAGGTAACGTAATACTCAAACCCACTCATATATATTGCTAACATCGACCCACATACATATGAATGTTCCAAATATAGAATCCTCGTTTCTATGCTATCATTGCTTGGAAATGAAGTCTTGGTGTACTTCCTGAGTGCACACCCTTTTCACACATATTGGTGCTCTATAATGAAATATGGAAATCCAGTAACAATCTCTCTCAGCACTCGAAGAGCTCCATGGTGCAAATGATTCATCTTCCTATGCCATACCTCACATAAACCATTGTTGTTACTACTGTGTATCAAGGCTCATGCTGGCTGAAACATAATCCTATATAGTTTCCCTTGTCTAATCCCAATAACCTTTGTTATTGTGACATTGGATCCCTTAGGATGAAGGAGTACCTATCCATCTCGTAAAATCACCTCGTACCTCTTGTCCTATATAGTGGAAAATAATATCAGACTCAACACCAACCCCAGAACATACAATACAAGCCTCACTGCCATGGGCTACTAAAACTCCCTTTGAAAGGATATTGTCCCATGCCCAACTTCTTTGACCTTTAAATCATTTCCAAGCTCTACATCAAGATCAACATCATTCTCTGTAAGATTTGTAAAGTGCTCGCGCACACCTATCATATGACTGGAGGCTCCACAATCTATATACCAAACACTGGTAGAGGCTACACTCATGGAAAGATGTATCAACAAAGAGAACTATCTCTCAAATATAGTAGTAAACTCATCTACTTCAGCTGAAGATGCAACTAGTCTCTTATTTTTCTTGTTAGGACATTGACCTGCATAGTGCCCCATCTTATGACATGCAAAGCACTTAGCTTTGTTCATGTCCTTTTTCTATTCACCCTTTAACTTAATCTTACTTTTTTGACCTTTCTTGAATTTGTTCTTTCCCTTTTCCAAAAGAGCCACATTTTCTTCATCATCCCCTTGTTGTTGGTCTCCATTTTTGGAGCCAACTCTGATCTCCTCTTGTATAGATTCATCCCAAATTCTCTCTCAATCAGGAAGTTTTTTTCCTGGAAACAATACCACGAACAAATGAATCCCATGGTTTTGAAAAACCATTCAAGGCAATTCTAACCAATTCTTCCCCTTCCACTTTTTCTCCAATAGCCCCTAGTTCATCAAAAATACGTGACAACCTGGTAAGGTATGATGCAACTGTATCAGTTTTGGTCATCTTGGTGTTTCATATTTTTTTACTCTGTTAGCTCTCAAATTTACTAGTACATTTTGAGAGCGTCCTTAACATATGTGTGCTAAAATTGTCAAATTTTGAGCGTTTCCCTATGTCATGATATCCAAATCTTCCATTGAGCCTTGACAAACTTGATTTTATCACTTTTTCTCAGAATCCCTTTGGTTTTTCCCTCTTGACTTGCAATACACAAAAAAATGCCCAAGATCTTTAGTCTGGATGTTTTCCTAATTTTTCATTGACTTTTTATCAAAAGCGGTGTGTGCTTTAAGATTGCATTGAGGAAGGGCCTAAGTCACACTACACATATATTTGGTCTTTATACCAAACTCCATTTTATGCTTAAGTCTATATACCTTACACTTGGAGTTTTGTTTTAAGCCAAACTAAGCCTCTCAGTTTTATGGCTTTTACCCAAATTTTGGAGGGCCCACAGGCCCAATTCTCAAGTCAAGTTCACAACCAATACAAGCCTAGCCACAAGTCAACATACAAGCCCAGCGCAAGTGCAAGACAAGCCCGATTCTTTTGCCATTTCTCATCAATAATATATGTAAGAATTCGCACATATAAAGGCCACAATCCCTAAAAAGCATTAAGCGAATATTTTAAAATACACAGTCTCTAAAGCCCTCATACCAGCAATCAACATCATTTATGGAGATTGCAGCTGTCAAGGAGGAAATATCAGATCGATGAGGATGGAGATTTTGCGTGCAAGTAAAGGTGAGTTGTCAAACTATGCAGATATGGAAGTATCGAAGAGTTTGCAAGTGTTCTAAGTGATTTGTCTGAGCAACAAAGAAAACACGCAAAACGACCATCAAATGCCAGGTGCCCACGAAATTATGCAGGTGTTAAAGCTTATAAAAGTTATCTCGAGACCTTGAAGAGATGATACAGTTATTTAATGAGGAAACCACTCATCAGTGCTGCAGTGGATGGAAATACAGTGAAAGATCGAATAAATAGGGTTGCAAAGTTTGAGATTGGAGCATCACTTGAGCAAGATGCTAGTGTATACTTTAGCGATTAAGTTATTGCAACATATGGAATTTGTTATGAAACTGTTTTTCTTTGCAATATACAGGTTCAGAGTTTGATCATGGACGTTGTAAAACTATTGTAGGAAATGGTAGGAAAGAGTTTCATTCCTCGGCGTTTTGTGTATAACCAGGTTATTAATGGACTTTTTCCGAATGGAAGTCAAGAGTTTGCAAAAGAACTTCTGAGAGCACAAAGCCAGAGTAGTCGTCTTCAAAAACAAATCCACACATAAAACATATGCTAACTATTTTGCACTCTCATTTATATTCTTAGCTTAAATGCTCTCTGGAATCAGGTTGAACAAACAGTGTTCATGTGAAGCAGCGTCGATTGACTGAAAAGTACTTTTAGATGTTTTGAATGGACATTGAAAATGACCAAAACCAAAAGAGACTATGCTTTGGAAGAAGTTTTAATTCTCACCAACCTGCAAGAAACTTATTCTTAAACAAGATATGGAAGAGAGGAGTATATAAAGTGCACAAAAGTTGTTTATAGGCCAATTTGCATGAGATTGGCCTTGGCTTGTAAAAAGCAGATGAATGTCCTTAAACCAGCATAACAAAGATGCACGAACTGCTAGAATACTAGTGAGCACAACAATGACAAGTACAAAGTGGTTTGAAACTATCATAACTTCATTTCCTCCAAAACCTTTTGCAGAACTTGAAAATTTTCTTTCATCATGTGGCAGAGAGCCATTGCATGAGTATTTATCAAAGGGAGTCAATGGTAAATTAGGGTATAAAATTCCATAGGAGGTAGAGCATGACAGAAACACAAATGTGTTGCAGTAGTCAGCAAGAGAGGGAATGAAAGCATGCATATGAAGATTCAGGTATCAGATCCTCTCCAACAGTAAGAGGATATCAAATTGGAAGCAGCATTATTAGTTCCGAATCCATGAAAATATCAACCTATAAGTCAGAGTTCAATCAAGATTTCAATTATCTCAATTCAAATTGCCTTCTTCATCTGTTTGTATTATTTGTCAACTATTTTGCACCTGTAGAGCTACAAACGAGGGATTTTCCAACCAGGTAGAAGACAAGCTCTAATTGAATTTTATTTTGGTCAAGGATGAGGAGGTTCGATGCCCAGCCATGGTTGAAGACTTCAAAGAGCTTTTGTCATCCTCCAACACACAATAGCTGGCAGAGTATGCAGAACAGACCCAACAGTTTAGGCAACCTTTCGGGTAGAAGTTATAAGGAGAAGCTGACAACTCTACCTTCTGCATATTCGAAACATTTGAAACATCATTTCCAGATATTGATCATTTTCTGTTAAAGCAAATTCCTTAAAATTAGGAAGTCAATTAGACGTGTGTCATCACATTTGTAACGGTGTCTATTTTTAGAAAACGAGGTTAGGATGACTCGAGATTTTGGAGGGCTGAGGGGATCTTTTTCTATATATGCATATGTAGAAGACAGATAGAGTTGTTGGACTCTGAGGTAAAGAGCTATGGCGCTCTGTGTAAATTTCTAAATACTTAATCCATGATGCAGAGAGATGGCCCTTTTTGATGACTGAGATTCATTATGGTGACTATAGGAAGTTTGTTATTTTCCCTTGTCGTGTTCATTGCCATTGCATTGTTCAAACTTCTGTCTAGTATCTCACTGAGAGTTTATGTTTGGAATTCATTCATGTTTTAATGCTCCATTCATGCAGTGGGTACTTTCATTTTTTTGTATATTGTTGGTACGAAATTCATCCATGTTAGGTGCTTCATATCAGTAATTTGCCTTTATGTTTTCTCCTCTAAAGCTGCAGCAAGAACTCGTCCCTGTTAGGCGCTCTTGTGGCAATGGGCTTCTTTTACTTCTACTATCATGTCTCCTGGTTTTATTGTTGAATACATCACCTATACAATGCCTCTGTCCTCTCTAAATATGTGATATTGTTATTGGCATTCTGTTGTTTAGAATTTGACTCCACTGCCCAAGGATTCTCTCTACTTTGTCTCCAACCACCATCTTTAAATTGTTTTTCTTTCTGTTTATTAAAATCTGGTCCCTGAGCATATTTCCAAGTAGCCACTGTAGTGACATTGGGTGGGAGTTTGAGGAGAGAGCCCTCTCTGGACTGAAGGAGGCCAGCCTTACAGTCTGAATATTGGTTGAAACAGTTACCTTGGGGTTTCTTTTATACAACCCAAAGACAATACCAAGTGTTAACACTTGTTGGATCATGTTGTCATTGATGCCAATGGTTTGATTTATTGATGTCATTGATTGATGTCAAGTGATTGATTAATGTCAAAGGATTGATTGATTGATGATTGATGTAATATAATATGTATTGTCCTTGATGAGAATGCATAGATAAAGATGGATCAATGAGTTTTCATTGATATGATGAAGATGGATCAATGAGTTTTCATTGATACATGATGAATATGGATTGATGTGGTTTCATTGGTATATGATGCATTGTTGGAAAAATGTAAAGATGACTCATTATTGTCTTATCATGATTGATAAGGTGCACAAATGGATGTACTCCAAAGTGGTCCCCTTATGGTGAAAGCCCTCATGGGAAGATGCTTTGTGGATTGAGTTATCCTAGAAGAATGGTTGGAGGACCCTTGCTCTCATTATTGT
>SNQJ01S0011428.1:85119-112646 GCA_010110895.2 Picea sitchensis | reverse complement strand
ATCAATGCAAAGTTATAAACATATAAATTCTATATTGAAATCTAAAAGTGTTATATTGAAATCTAAAAATGTACACAATCATCATTAATTTTAATAAATAATTGTAAAGTTATTCAAACATTCTACCTTAGTTTCAATTAAAGTTATTAAAATTGCTAAGCATTGAACTTTTTTCCATCATCATAGAAAGCATGCTTCATACTATGAGGAAAATAATCAAAACTAAAGACATCAATTTTGTAATGAACCTGTTGAAGGTATTTCCTTTGTTTTTTCTTAAGATAAGGAGGCTTAGCAAATCATGGAAGTAGTTTTCCTAAGAATATGTAGAGGACAATTCTCATTATTTCCATTTTAGTACTAACACTTGTTATAATAGAAAAAACAAAAAAAAATGATATTATTAATTAATTAAAAAAACAATTGTATGAATAAATTTATTTTTCATTATAAAATTTGATTATGGAAATTTTTATACAATATGGCATCCTACCCCTTAGTCTTAATATCTAACTAAGGTTATGGAAATTTTTATACAATATGGCATCCTACCCCTTAGTCTTAATATCTAACTAAGGTTATTGAAAAGAGCCACCATATAGTTCACACATTTTCATATGATAATATGCAAGTGATTTGCAAAATCACATTCATATAGTTCACACATTTTCATATGATAATATGAATTAGAATAAAGTGATTTGCACAATCATATTATTTTTAGTATAAGAATTGAATCCAGATTTTGTTTTGCAACTCCCTCTTAATGATTTTTTCTTCCATGGGAATGAAAGGATCTATAAGTCGATTGCCCTTGTTATATTATTTAACTATCTCAAAACTTAATAAATGCATCACAATTCTTGTTATATTATTTAACTATATCAAAACTTAATAAATGCATCATAACTTAAGATAGATAGAAGTATGTTAACTACTAATTAAAACTCTATAATTGAAATGATTTAGTGTATTTTTTTTTCACTCAACCTTAAACATTATATATTAAAACTCTATAATTGAAATGATTTGGTGTATTTTTTTTTCACTCAACCTTAAACATTATATATTAAAACTCTATAATTGAAATGATTTGGTGTATTTTTTTTTCACTCAACCTTAAACATTATGTTATCTCCCAAAATGAACCCGTCCCTTTGGTCGCATTTTTGTGGTGGATAGCATGGTTATTGGTAGTTTTCTCAATTCATTTTTGAATTTTTCTAGCTGCAAAACTTAGGTTATGGTTTTTGTTTTAGAAATAAAGATCACCCACAAAAGTCCTCTGTTCAAAATTTTCATAAATTGCTTTCAACAACTAACGTGTGTTTAGAAGAAGAGTGTTAGTTGCTGAAAGCGACGACTTTCAACAACTAGGGAGCAGTTCTCATAGGCATGTGCACTGGTGAAAGTGTCGAACTCCAAAATATCCAAAGAAGCAGTGTCGCGGGTCGTGCGCTGAGGAAAGTGGAGACTTTCCACAGCTACGGAACAGTTCTTTCAAGGTCTTGCACCAAGTTTCAAATCTATAATTCATCAAATGCGCAATCTGAAGTGGCACAGGGAGAGAAAACACAGGTATCAATCTTGCAGTAAAAACACAGAGCCAACGCAGAGAAAGCGAGCCCTGCTGATGAGAACGCCAGTCCTCCCATCGTGGATAAAGATGTCGGTGGAGCTATTCCTGATGCGCTCTCCACGAATGCAAATGCTGCTCAGAGAGAGTCAGAGTCTATTTCTCGCAAGTCATTGTGGGTCAATGCCTAGAAATTTGAGTTCCAGGCAGAGGTTTCAAGGCTGCATGTGTTCGCCCAGTGAATGGTTGTTTTTGTAGTTATAAGAGGTAGGACCATTCAAATCGTATAGTGTTTGTTCCATTTTCCAGCTCAACTCCCAGTTGACAAACATGGGCAACTACCTGTTTCTAGAATTCTTAGTGGCCATAAGGGTTATGTATCTTCTTGTTAATATGTTCCAGATGGAGATATACATTTAATAACTGGCTCTAGTGATCTGACATGCGTTTAGTGGGATGTAGCAACAGGTCAAAGGCTTGCTATCTTTGGAAGAGAATTTCCATTGCGTCCCATTGTTGATTCCATGAGTGTATCCATCAGTGCAACAAACCCCAAGGAATTTGTTTCGGGCTCTTGTGATATGACAACCCGCTTATGGGACACACGTATTGCTAGCAGGTCCATTCGAACCTTTCACGGACACGAGGCAGACGTGAATACTGTGAAATATTTTCCTGGTGGACTAAGATTTGGAACTGGCTCAGATGATGGTACCTGTAGGTTTTTTAATATATGAACAGGGCACCAGCTGCAAGTTTATAATCATCCTCGTCTGGTAGGATTCTATCTGCAGGATATTCTAATGAGAACTATTGGACGGATCTTGATTACTGCAAACAAAATGGGTTTCTGTATCCTGCGTTAAAAACGCTTGCTGAGAAAGCAGCTTGGGATTTTGTTGAAGAGGCTAGTTGGAGGTGGTTATTACCAATCCTGGAACTGTGATGGGACCAATTCTGCCACAAGCAATCAATGCCAGTATGGCCATGTTTCTTCAGCTTTTTCAAGGTAACACAGAAGGATATCAGAATTTTTACATAGGTTGCATACAAGAAAAACAATGAAGATCCAAATTGGTGCTACGAAAATTTTATAAATACAAGGGTTCTCAAAGTTGCTGACAATGTGAAATAGCAGCTTGTTCGCATCATGACAAGATACAACCTCAAGTTGTGTAGCACTGATTTTAAAAGTCACGAGTAATATATAAATATAAGGAAGGCAATGCTCGCAGGTTATTTCACGCAGGTAACTCAACACATGCAAATTCCACTATTATATGCAGGTGCTATAATTGGGAACAGATCAAGATGCAAATGCCTCGAGTATAATTATGGGTGCAGCATTAGCACGAGTCCAAGGAACTTCCCAAAAAATTAAGAAATTCAAAGAGCACTTCCAGGAACTTTTTGAAAGACAAGTGGCAGTTTATCCCAGATCTGAAGGGCAGAGTATCCCAACTTTCCAGAATTACAGGGAACAAGTATGCACATGGCAGAGTTCTCCAGTTTTCTAGTGGAAATGACAAATGAAAGATGATGGTTTAGTTGGAAAATTCTACATGGCAGTTGATCGATGAGAAGATTACATCCAGATTTTTAGATATCTTTCAAACAAAGCAGCTGTCGAAGAATTAGTTTAGATATGGTTTTAATTTCCTTTAATAAAGGATATGTTCTTTAGAGTTAACAATTAGTTTATTACTTTGTTATTTTTAGTATCTTATATCCCTTTTCATAGGATCTAATCTCTATATTGTAAAGGCTATAAAGCCTGGGAATTAAGTCTCGGTCAGGGGTTCAGTTTTGGATATAGTAATCCTCTATTGTACTCAGACTTTTTAATGCTAATACAGATCATAGGTTCCTTTCAATTTTGATGTCAGCTTTCCACCATTCTTTCTGTACTGTTATCTGTGTTGTCAAGCCTTGAATGGTTGTTATCCCATTGTTTGGCTCATAACCTGATAATTAGTTTCTTGATTGTTTCTTAGACCCTACATTGTACTGGTTTAGATACAATCTGTTCTTCACCCATTTAAAAGTTATCTGCTGGTTAATCAATCTTTGAGAGCACTGGTTTATTCGTTTATCATTTTTAATGTATGAATACCATAGTTGAATTGAGTTATCTCATTGATCCATTCATTTTTTAAGTTACCAAGCACCTTTGGTCTACAACCACAAAGGGTTTCTTGGAGTGTTAACACATTATATATTAAAACTCTATAATTGAAATGATTTGGTGTATTTTTTTTTCACTCAACCTTAAACATTATATATTAAAGTGATTTTTATTTTTCTACTTTAAATGCATTATTTTTCATTATTTTTCATTTGAAAATAACTTAAAATTTACAATTTCTTCATAATAAATTACAATTTCATTTATTTAAATCTAAACTTAACGAAAAAAAATTGTTAAAATTATAATCTAAATAACTAACTATTCAAAACTACAAATTAGTTCCTTGTTAACATAGATTACATGAAGTTTGGTAAAGAAATAGGAAAACAAAGCACTATCTCTCTACAATAGTGATGTCCAATCAACGTGCTATTTCATTGGTGATTAGATTATTTTGTTTCAAATATTATTCTTAAATCATATTATAAGCCAACTAGTATATACGTCTACGGCCATATATATAAAAGTACTTGACTATTATAAGCCAACTATTATATACGTTTATGGCAATATGTATAAAAGTGATACAATTATCGAGGATATTTTTTGTTATTCAATTTTGAATCAAAGAAAATTTTCCAATACATATAGGCACTAAATCATTACAACAATACTTATTATGAACTTATCATGTTATTTATGGGAATTGAAAAGGGGTGGGGAGGATAACAATCATTCCTCACAACCATATATATCTTGGAGAGGAGGATAACATGATTATATATATCTTGGAGAATGGGTACCACTTTCCTAATAGACATGTTTTAGCTAATTAACTTTAAAAGATAATAGCTTTATGTAATGGACGGATTTTAACTCTTGACAATATTTTAGATACATAAATGGATCAATGGCTCAACTTTGATAAATCGTGACAAAAATTTTGAGTGGTCATATTCATTTTTCACTTCACATATTTCATGGTTGAGTCCTGACATTCATATTAATTGTGTAATAAAGAAATCAACAGGATAGCATATCCACATTGTATTTTCAAGAGAAAATCCACTGCGTTGGATTGAAATGAACGTAGACATGCCACTATGCCCATAAATTAGCCCAGGATAAGGAAAGAAATGGTAGAAAAAGTGGACATCGCTCTTTTCATATACCCAGAAGTTGCAGAGAACAGTTTCGTGACTTACCTTGGGATTTAAATATATCTATTGATAACGGTTTTGCAGAGATCTTAACACAACAAAGGATAGCACAAGAACCCCACGCATCGTCAGGCACGTCCAAACATCAATCAGGGATGATTTTAAGGATGGAAATTTATTTTAAAATGTAGAAACCTTGGCGAATATTACTAATCCTTCATATGCCAACTATAAAATGTTTGGAAATATTTTTGTAAAAATATTCAAATTTCTAAGGATTTTATATAGTTTTTATAAAATTTTGGCGATTTTTTAAGGTAAAATAATTTTATCCTTTAGAATTTGGGTGAATCATTTTTAGAATAGCTAATCTTTTTTGGGGAAAAACATTGGAAAATTAGCCCATAAGCGAAATTTAGCCCCTAAAACTTTGAAAATTGGGTTTTCAAGATGTATTGCAACAAGAAGAATATTACAAGCAAAAAGCTAGATATCACATGTGAGACAAGAACAATGCTAATTGCAAATGTAATCCTCACACTAGATGCAAACAAGGGGAAATAAAGACTAGGGTTTTGTAGAGGCCTATGTACATCGAGCAGGGGAAAGAAGGGATTTGGGGCGAATCCACTGGTATAAGTCCTTAATCCTATTAGTTCTCAATCCTATACCAGTGGAATATGTTAAAACAATTATTGTTTTTATAAAATCTTTAAATAAAAAGAAAAAATAAAATAAAATACTTTTATATAAATTTTAAAAACATAATAGGTAGCACACTTTAAATAAGTGTCAATGAAAAAGAAAGGCAATTGTGAGCGGGCTTCATGGCCATCTTCCAAGATGGATTACACCAGTCATGGTACTTGCATGGGTATCCTCCATTGACGTTATTCACCAGAGAGATGACCAGAATCGACATTGACACTACCCAACAGAGGTGACCAAGATCGTTGGAGGTTCCTCTGTCATATGTATGAATGAAGGGATATATTATACACACGCTCCTACTGACAAAGATTTCATGGAAAACCAACTATATCCGATCTTGTTTCACATAAGGGATGAACCAGAAGTTGACACTATAGGATGAGGACCATGATAAGTGTGAAGGAAAGAAGAGTTTTTGAAGACTCTAGCAAAAACATCAAAGAGCACATGAATGGTTGAATTACTTGAGTTTACCAAGATCTAAGTCGAGTTTACCAAGCCTAGTTTACAAAGGAGATAGCAAGCCTTGGATTTGACAAAAAGAGATAGCAAGCCTTGGATTCGACAAAAAGAGATAGCAAGCCTTTGATTAATGAGTCAAAGAGATAGAAATCCAACCAATTTACCATATGGTATTCTCCTTCCAAAACTCCTACCACCAACTCCATCAATAGCAAGGAAACTCTATTGAAAAAATATCTCTATCTCTCAGAAGGAAACTTTCTCTCTCAGAAGGACACTTTCACTACTTAGGACCTGTATGAGGAATCCAAGCCGAGAACCAACCAATATGTGCCAATCCAAACAAGGTGTGGGCCTCTTTTTTTATTTCTCTATCCCTCTCCCTCTCTCCCACGACCACATTTTTATGGATGGCACATAAATCAATAAGCATAAATATCGAATGGTGCATAAACTTTTGCCACTCTCAGACAGTTTTGTAGATAAAAAAGGGTTTTATAGCCATAACGCATACATAGATACTGATCCGGATTATTTTTGGAATGAAGTGAAAGAAAATATATTACAATGAAATGCTCATGAAAATTGTCAGAAACAGAGAAATACAACAATACTTGATTTCTATTAATCAAAGAATTGTAAAGTGACTGTAAAAACACAGAGTGTCAGACTCGCTAGAATGGTGGTAGCTTTATCTCTGAGAAGAGATGTGACGGCTATGCTCATTCACAAGAAGATGATTACAATGAGGCTCTGAAGGCCCTTTTATGATAAACATCAATGTCAAAACCCTAGACATCCAAAAACCTAACCCTAGGAGATGAAACGCCAAAAGTCATGTGGGCCCTGTTTGGGTAAGTTAGTACATTAACTTCCCAAGGTCGTAACTTTTGCATACGATCTTTGTTTTAGGCACGTGATAACCCGTTAGAAAGTCTTTTCAAGAACTACGCATTACGTCATCAAACTCTGATTTCGTCTATAGTTTGACTGTGGCGAGCCAAAAAAACACTGTTTAGGGCCCCAAAACAGCCCTAGAAGTATAGCAAGATGTGTTGACATGAAAACATACAGAACAATCCATTTGGATTAGGTGGGAGGAAACTAGTATCCACTTGGAAGATGTGTAGGGCTTCAGATAGCCTCAGAAATGTAGAACACACAATTACAAAAAAGTACAGAAGAATGTGTTGCATTAAAAATTGAAAAGAGGAGTCGGTTGGAATAGGTGGGTGGCCACCAATATCCACCTGGATAAATCCTCCCCCCTTAGGAAGAAATGGTCTCCATTTCATTGAGTGCCCAAGGAAGAGGAGAAATCATTTTCTGAATCTGACACTTAGTGAGAAGTGTGCCTTGTTGGATATGTGTGCCTTGTTGGAGATGTTGTGCTTCTTGGCTTGTGGAAGACTGTCACAAACCTATTGCGAGAGGGGTTGAATCTATTCCACCAACCTGTTTTCTCTAGGTTGTATGGGGCATTGTGTAGGCACCATTGTAGGTGAAGAAACAATATCTTTTGTCTCTTCGACAATCTGTTTTTGTTGGATAGAAGGTGTTGAGGCTACAGTGGTTGTAGTGGTTGTAGTGGTATTTTGTGCATCCTTTGAACAAACTGTGAAGAGGATGAATTTTGTAGTATGATATACTACCTTGCGGTGTTTTTTTGGTGGAGTAGTAGTCGGAACTACCTCTGGTATCCTATAGAGATGACCTCCTAGAGTAATAATGACACTGTGGGGTCTATACTCATAGACAACATGACGTTTTCACATCTATGGTTGGACCAAAACAACATCAAAAACATCAAGAGGGGAAATATAACACACTACCTCATCCTTGAAGGTATGGATGCCATAGGACAGGCGACACTGTTGGATGACATGAAGATCTCGTCCCTCGTGAAGCCACCCGATGTTGTATGGATGAGGGTGTGATTTTGTCGACAACTCCAACTATTTGATGACCTTAGCTGAGATGAGGTTCTTCTGGCTATCGTTATCAACAATGAAATGCAATGGGGTCCCCTTCACCCACATCTTTGAATGGAAGAGGCACTCCCCCTCTTCAGGATCTATTGGTTCTTCTAGTTGAATTGTTGTGGTTGCAAAAATAGCAGTGGGGTATGCGTCGATGATCTGTTTGTTTTCAATATTTTCTGGATCAGATTCTAAATCAGGGTTCGGCTCTGTGTCTTTGACCTCGTTCACCAATGACTTTTTTGAGTGACATTCATCGGTGTTGTGCAAGGGGATTTTGTGGAAGTCACACCACTTACCAGTGTCATTCTTCGTCTTTACTTTACCCTTTTTGTCATGTGTCTTGGACTGATTGTCTAGAGTTTGTTGGTTAGGGTCGTCTTTACCATGCTTTGGTTGTTGCAGATTTGCAGACATGAATTCCCATTTGTTCCGCTGCCTAAATTTTTGCTTGATTTTGATAACATATCAATAGGAATCTCCCAATGATGAGATTTTTAGGAAATCCATTTTGTTTTGGATGTACCTATGTAGAGCCCCACGGTATTCCATAACCAGATGTCGCTCAGAGTCTTTGATACCCATCTTGGTGCACAAGGTATGGAAAGTATTTGTGAACTTCAACACTGTTTGGCTCTTCGCTTTCCCCAGTGTGGTCCATCTCATGTACTGGTCTTCATAGTTATCAACATGATAGTACTTTCTTTGACCGCATCCACAAAAAAATCCCAAGTGGGCTCTGGCCCATATATTCCAGATTCCTTTGTGGAACTATGCTCCCAGTAAGTTTCCCACCAATACTTGACGTGGGGGAAATCCTTGAGGAGTGCGAAGGTGATCTTTTCCCTGATGAAAAATTTTTGAACAAAGAAATAACCTTCTAATAAACTTAACCATTTTTCTAGGGCATCTGCATCTATTTGACCTTCAAATACGAGAATATCAAAATTAACTTGCACCTTGAATGGAGAGGTTCCTCCAAAATGGACGCTTGATGAAGATGCATTTGTTTCTATCAGCAGGCGTTGAAGGATGTGCACAAAATTCTCCATCATTTCATCCCTCTGTCGCGCGAGAGCTTGCTCAAGCAACAGGTTAATAGAATATTTTGCTGCACCAATTTTCTTTTCCGCCGCCATCGAGGGTTTCTTGGGCATGTGAGAGTGATCGTTCTCAAGAGATACAAACTCGAGACCCAACTGGCTATACTCGGACCTCGTCGGGGACATGTGCTGAAAAATGATCAAGAGCAGTCTGCTCTAATACCACTGATCCGGATTATTTTTCGAATGAAATGAAAGTAGGGATATTACAATGAAATTCTCACGAAAATTTCCAGACACAGAGAAATACAACAATACTTGATTTATATTAATGAAATAATTGTAAAGAGACTGTAAAAATACAGAGTACCAGACTCGCTAGAATGGTGGTAGTTTTATCTCTGAAAAGAGATGTGACGGCTACGCTCATTCACAAGAAGATGATTACAATGAGGATTTGATGGCCCTTTTATGATAAACATGAATTCCAAAACCCTAGACATCCAAAAACCTAACCCTAGGAGATGAAACTCCAAAAGTCATGTGGGCCCCATTTGGGTAAGTTAGTACATTAACTTCCTGAGGTCATAACTTTTGCATACAATCTTTGTTTTAGGCGCGTGATAGCCCGTTGGAAAGGTATTTTTGAGAACTACGCATTATGTTGTCAAACTCTAATTCCAGCTACAGTTTGATTGTGGAAAGCCAAAAAAACATTGTTTAGGGCCCCAAAACGGCCCTGGAAGTACAACAAGATGTGTTGACATGAAAACATACAAAATAATCCAGTTGGATTAGGTGGGAGGAAACCAGTATCCACTGGAAGATGTTTAGGGCTTCAGACAGCCCTGAAAGTGTAGAACCCACAATTACAAAGAAGTACAGAAGAACGTGCTACAATAAAAACTGAAAAAAGAGGAGCCAGCTGGAACAGGTGGTTGGCCACCAATATCCACCTGGATCAGATACACTGGTTAAAAATCATCAATCTCCTTACCACTAATATTGTGAATTGTAGAGGATGGGCATAAAGAGCAAGTAATTGGCTCTAAAGTGGCACAAACCAGTCAAGTAAGATGGTAAGAAATCAAGTCAGCACATCTTTTTGGAATCTCAGTTTTTCGCTCAGTGTTGGAGTATTATTCAATAGAAATTTGCACACTTGTGTCAGGGCTCCAATCATTTCTCTTTGCCACATATATTAAGAATTGTAGAGGATGGACATAAAGAGAAAGGTCTTGGATCTACAATGCGTAGGGAAACTGTGCACAACGCAGTTTCAAATACTGCATGCCACAAATGTTCGTCATTGAACACTCAAGACTTACCGCGCAATGGGAAACCTACTGAATTTACTACGCGTTGTAATAAAACACTTAATGGAATGATTTGTGGATGCATAACAACACAGTTTTATGCTTAGCACATAAATTCAGAAATACACATGAAATTGTTAACACACAAACTACTTGATATTAATAACTTCAACGCATAGTGCGATTACAGAATATAAAACTATGATGAGATTCAGCTCCAGTAACTTCTATTGATTTTACAGACACTGAGCTTGAGATCTCATATTTATTCTTCGACTCCTCAGTTGTTGTTGTTTCTCCTTCATGACTATGTTCACTCTACCTCTCTGCATCATGTCGACTAACTAAAAAACTATGACTTATAAAGACTTTGAATGAGACTTCTTATAAAAGCTAACCGACTTACCATTTAAGACTACAATTAATTTGACTGAATCTTCAACTACTTAATTGGAATCGAGAAATATAAAGATCAGCTCCATTAATTAACTCCCCTACTTTCCTATTGATAAAACTGATCTTGTGTAGACATGTGACTTTGTATTTGCAGACTGACAGACAAAACTGTGGACTAAAAAATTTGGTTGATTGAAAAATCTACTGACAAATTGATCGACTGAGAAATCGATGGAGACGTGAAGCTCACCGACTTGTAATTACTATTTCCAACACTCCCCCTTAATTATAAGTAGGTGGGATTACAAAAATTACATCAAAAATTGAATTGGCATTTACCGTCAATCATCTGTCACTACGCAGACTCCTAGACTACTACGCAGATGATGAAATGCATCTATTTCTAAAGCCTTTGTAAAAGTATCTGCGACTTGTTCTTTTGACCTACAAAATTCTAAACATATTTCTTTGTTATTTACTAATGCTATGATAAAATGATACCTTCTATCAATGTGCTTAGTTTTCTTATGAAACACATGACTCTTTGATAACATTATGGCTAAATTGTTGTCACAAAATATTGTAGTTGGTTCCTATTATTCCTACAAAAAATATTTTAACATTCTTCTCATCCAAATTGCTTGACAAGTTGCACTTGTAGCTACAATGTATTTTATTTTTGCTAAAGAAAGAGACATTATGGGTTGCGTCCTTGATGCTCATGATACTATACATGTTCCAAAATGAAATGTGTACCCAGAGGTACTTTTCCTATCATTTATTTTTCCTCCACAATCACAGTCAGTGTATCCAATAATTTTGAAATCTTCTGAAATAGAATATCTAATGCCAAAGTCTTTTGTTCTGTTCACATATCTCAGTATCCTCTTTCATGCCTTCCAATGTGATTATTTTAGATTTTCCATGAACCTTGAGATTAGGCTCACTCCATACATGATATCAGGTCTTGTCGATGTTAGATACATAAGATTTCCTACCAATCTTTTAAACAATGTGGGATCCACCTTGGACCCTTTATCTTCCTTTCTTAACTTCAGTCTTGTTATGATAGGTGTTGGGGTTGCTTTGGAATTTATCATATTGAATATTTTCAATATTTCATATGCATACTTAGACTGTGAGATAAATATATCGATTTTGGAATAGTGAACTTTTATTCCCAAAAAATATCTCATAAGCCCCAAATCAATCATTTCAAATTCATCCTTCATGACTGACTTAAATTATTCTATGCAAAAATCACCTGTAAAAATCAAATCATCTACATATAAGAAAACAAATAACATGTTACCTTGTTGATTTGCTTTGATGTACAGTGTTGGCTCACTTTCACTTCTCTGGAATCCATTTTGTGTGAGGTAGGAATCTACCCGACTGTACCAAGATCTAGGAGCTTTCTTTAACCCATACAATGATTTCTTAAATCTGTACACTTTGTTTTCTTGACAAGGAACCTCATAGCCTTGTGGTTGTTCCACATACACTTCTTCTTCTAGGTGTCCATTCAAAAAAAATTACTTTACATCCATCTAATAAACTGGCCATTTGTTATGTGTGACAATGGCTAACACAATTATGACTATGTCCATGCGTGCAATTGGTGCAAATGTTTCATTGAAATCAATTCCAAGTTATTGTTTAAAACCTCTTGCAACTAACCTTTCCTTGTGCTTCTACACATTTCCTTTTGTGCCTTGTTTGGTTTTATAAATCCACTTGACACTTATCGCATCCTTGTCTTCAGGTACATCAACCACTTTCCATGTCTGATTGTTCTCTATGCATCTGATTTCTTCATCCATGGCTTGTGCCCATACATAATCTTTGACAGCTTCTTCAAAATTTAATGGATCATCTATTTGTGAAAACAGAGAAAAAACTGAAAATGAATTTGTTGTGTCCTCATTATAGATGTCACGCAAAGTTCTTGTCTTTATTGGTAAAAAACTTGCTAATGTTGGATCTGGAGATGTAGAACCGCTTGGACTGCTTGCTGGAGTTTGTTGTGCTCTAGGTGTAGACTACGCGCCTGTTATTATTACTGGAGTATTATGTGCTATGATTTGCATCGGAGTGCCAGGTGTAGAAGGGACTACGCACTATCTTGTGGTTGGTTCTTGAACCACTTCATCTTTTGAGTCATCATGCTCCATTGCATCAATAATTTTGACTGTCTTTGCTATGCTTCCATCCCATGCTTCATTCTCCATGAACTAAACATCGCAATTGATTATGACTTTTATTGCAATAGGATCATACCGATTGTATGCTTTCGTATCTTCAGACTACCCAACAAATATACATTTATGTCCTTTGTTTTCCAACTTCTTCCTCAACTCATATGGAACATGTATGTATGCAACACAATCAAAAACTTTAAAGTGCACCACATTATGATTCATTCATGTCCAGGCTTCTTGAGGAACTCTATTCTTCACAGTTTTTGTCAAACATTTGTTCATGGTGTATACTGCATTTTCTACTGCCTCATCCCAATACTCATTTGACAAGTGTTTGGCTTCCAACATACTACGCACCATTTCCATGATGGTCCTATTCTTTCTCTCTGCGGCACCATTTTGTTATGGTGTATATCACGCGATAAATTGCTTGTAGATGTCATGATCTCTACAAAAGTTATGTTATCTTTAGATGTATTCTCCTCCTTTATCAGTTATTATACACTTGATGTAAAAATCACTATTCTTCTCCACAAGTAATTTAAATTGTTGAAAACAACCTAATGCGTCATATTTATGCTTTAGGAAATAAATCCATGTATTTCTTGAGAAATCATCAATAAATGTCAGAAAATAAGTATTGCCTCCTATAGATGGAGTTTGCATTGGTCCACAAATGTCTGAATGTATTATTTTCGGAGAATTTTCTCTATATGACTTGCCAACTGAAAATAATTCTCTATGTTGCTTTCCAAATATGCATCCTTCACATATCCTCTTTGGTTTTTCTATTAATGGAAAACATTTTACCATATCCTTTGTGTGTAGCAGCTTTAGACCTCCAAAATTCAAATGCCCAAATCTGAAATTCCATAACTAGGAATCATCATGTACTTCATATTGGAATTTTGCCTTCATTTCTACACCATTTTCTCCTTTCTTGATATTGTGCGCACTATTTTCTTCATTGGAACTACACACACTTTCTACTGTAAATGTAGTGTCTAACTGCGCATCTTTTTATTTACCAGTATCTTGTGTTTTTTTTCTCTTCATGGATGGCTTCAATGTCAATCGGAACATTTTGTTACTTGTTATCAGGATTTTTGCAATAAGTTGACTACTTGGACATCTATCCATAATCACACAATGATTATCTTCCATGTAGATTTTATATCCTTTCTGTAAAAATTGTCTTGTGCTCATCAGATTATGCATCAGACCAAAACATAATATACATCGGGCATAACTTTTTGTTCTCCTTTCTTAGTTAAAATTTGTATACTTCATTTGCCTAAGATAGTGACTTGGATATCTATTCCAAGTGTAACCTTGGTTTGGATTGACTTATCCAAACTAGAAAACAATTATATGTTTCTTGTCATGTGGTTATTGCAGCCTGAATCTAAATACAATATGTCACAACGAATTACTTGAGCAATATTGCATTCAACTAGTGATACTATAGGCATTGCCTCAACATGCGCCATAAACATAGGATTGGTTTGGTTATTTGTGTTGTTTCACTGATCTTGACCTTGCTTATTCTGATTATACTGTCTCCTCCTGCACTCATATTCATAATGTCCATACTTTTTATAGTAATGGCACTGAATCTTTGATTTGTCAATTATATGACCACTTGACTAACTGGTATTTGGGTTTTGACCTCTCCCACCAGTGTTTCTAGGACTTCTACTGCGTCCACATCTAACAGAACTTCTTCCACTGCCTCTAGAGTTTACTCTCCCCTTCCTCTTCCACGGCTTATAGATGACTGCGTAAAAAATGCATTCTCTAATGACATGTTTGACCTATTTAATCTGTGTTCATGATTAATGAGGGAAGCTTGTAGTTCAACTAGGTTGAACTGACTCAGATCTTTGCTCTCTTCTAGAGTCACAACTGGGATATCAAATTTAGAAGGAAGACTCCTAAGTACCTTCTCAACAACCTTTTTGTCTTCTATGGTTTCACCATGAGAGTTAATCTGATTTATCAGACTAATAACATGGGTATAAAAGGAATCTACTGTATCTGAATCTCTCATTGACAGAGTTTCAAAATCTTTTCTAAGAATCTGTAGTTTTGAAGGCTTGACTTTGTCCATACCTTGATAAGAGGTTTTTAATATGTCTCATGCTTTCTTGACTTGCTTTATTGATGCAACTCTTGGGAGTATGCTCGCATGCATGCCTTGATTTATGTAAAACATCGTCTTCCCATCCTTCTTCCTTTGATATTTCAAGACATTCTTCTGAGCTTGTGTGAGTGCATTATACATTGCTTAATCTGTTGGTTCCACATAGCCATTCTCAACTATCTCCCATACATGTTGACCTCAGAACAATGCCTTCATGGTCAAGGACCATAACTCATAATTCTTTCCTGTAAAAGTGGGAGGTTTCGGATTTGAGATAGAACCCATATTTCACCTTTCAACAAAGTTGCTTCTCTTGAACTTGTTCTGATAGAACTTTTGATATGGATTATTTTGAGAACGACAGGTAGAATGGGGTAGCTCATCTTTGAAAAGAAAGAGATGTTGGCCACACTTCATTCGCAACAAGATTTACATCACACTCCGTTGCATGCTTAAAGGGCCTCCTTCACCTCAATTATATATGAGAGAGTGAGAGGAGAGAAATTCCCATGATGCATGTGGGATAAATTGGACCAAGTTCATAAAATGCCATACACATGTAAAATAGTAGGACTTCCCAAGCAGTCACCCATCCCAGTACTACTCTAGCCTGAGCATGTTTAACTGTAGAGTTATAATGGGATATAGTGCATTAACGCTATGTTGTAGGCATGTACATAAGACCACTAGGAAATTATTAAATGATTCATGTAATTAACAAATGAAGATGACATTACATTCCATTCCCCATCAAAAGGGTGAATATCATGGTTTATCAAAACCACAGGCTCAAAATGGTGATTCAGTGGAAGAGGTGGATGGACACTGAGATCCATCTAGATCATTCCTCCCCCCTTAGGAAGCAATGGTCCCCATTGCGTCAAGTTCCCTTGTGAGACGAGGAGACTTCTGCTAAATCTAAAGCTTGGGGCACTGCTTGCCTTGTTGAAGAAGTTGTCCTTCTTACCTTGTTGAAGGATGTCATGAACCTGTTGTTGTAGGGGTTGGATCTGTTCAACCAATCTAACTGCATGATCTACTTGAGTGTGGGAGAAATTTGTCGGTGAAGATGCAACATGAAGAGTATGAATTTTTATGTTATAACCTTGCTTGATTGGGAAGTGTGGAGTCACCCCCGTAGGTGGAGCAAGAACATATTGGTACTCGTCTACAATCTTGTCGATCTTCTTTTGCGGGATAGAAAGGTCTTGGTATGAGGATGCAGTGGCTGCAATGTCCTTCTATTCACCTTCTGATCAGATTTTGAAGAGACTAAACTTTACAGTATGAGAGATTACTTTGTGGTATTGTTTTGGTGGGACAATAGTCGAAACTACCTTTGGTATCCACTATAGTTGATCCCCCAGAGTAACAATGATGCTACAGGGTCGAGATCATAAATAACTTGACGCCTCCACATATATGGTTGGCCTAATAGAACATCACAGACTTCCAATGGGGAAACATCACACAATACCTCATCCTTGAAGGGCTTGATGTCGTAGGATAGGTGACACTATTGGATGGCATGAATATCTTGAACCTGGCGAAGCCACCCAATGTTGTATGGTTGTGGGTGTGGTTTTGTTGGCAAACCAAATTGCTTGACAACCTTTGCTGAGATGATGTTATTTTGGCTTCCGCTATCAACAATAAAATGCAGTGGGGTCCCCTTCACCCACATCTTTGAATGGAAGAGTCGCCTCCCCTCCTCAAGATCCTCTTATGGTTGGATTGTTGCAGTTGCGACAGTAGCAGTGGGTTATGTATCAATGATCTATATCCTTTTATTATTTTCTGAATCAGGGTCCAAGTCGGGGTTCGAATCTTTGTCTTTGAGCTCGACCACCAATGATTGTATTGAGCGACATTCATCAGTGTTGTGCCAAGGGTTGTTGTGGAACTCACACCACTTTCTAATGTCTTTCTTAGACTTCCCGTTACCCTTCTTTGTCTATATCTGGGACTGGATCTCTTGAGGTTGGCCTTCCTTGCTCTATCCATTCTTCTCCCACTTACTATGTTGCTTGAATTCTACTCAATTTTGACTGCATATTGATAAGCAACTCCTAGTGAGGAGATGTCCAAGAAATCCATCTCTATTTGGATGTACCTATGTAGACCACTGTGATACTTCAAAACCAGGTGTCACTCGAAGTATTTGATACCTAGATTTGAGCACAAGGTATGAAAGATGTTGGTGTACTCTGACACTGTCTGGTCTCTTTTATGATGCAGAGTTGTCCATCTGATGTATTGGTCATCATAGTTTCTGACAGGGTAGAACTCCTCCTTTAGGGAATCTACAAAGACCACCCAAGTGGGTTCTCTCCCAAATAGTGTAGATTCATCCATGGTGTACCTATCCCAGTAACCTTCCCACTAATCTCTGACATGGGGAATGGATTTAAGGAGCACAAATGTGATCTTTTCATTGTCGGAAATTTGTTTAACAGAGTAATAAACTTCTAGCAGATTCAACCATTTTTCTAGAGCATCTACATATCTCTAGCCTTCAAATAAGGGGATATCAAAATTGACTTGTACCTTGAAGCGCGTCTCACTTGCGAAATGGTTTCTTGTTGAAGATGCCTCAGCTGCCGCCATCGATAGTCTTCGAAGGATCTCATCAAAGTTGTCCATCATCTTGTTCCTTTGTCGCACGAGGGCTTCCTCAAGTAATGTCTTGAAAGGATCTCTTGCTCTGTCATCTCTCTTTTCTTCCGCCATGGGATGTCGCTTGGGCTAGCGAGAGTGGTTTTCCTTGAGTGAAACTAGCTCGAGACCCAAATATATATACCTTGGCCTTGTCGAGGACCTGCTCTAAAAAATGACAAGGAGAAGAGTGCTCTAATACCACTGATCCAAATTATTTTAAGAACGACACGAAGACAGAAATATAGTAGAGGTACAAAAAGGAAATACACAAAAATATTGCAAGAAACACAGAAATATTGTGAAACCCAACTTCTATTAATGAATAACAGAGAAAAACATTGTAGAACACAAATTGGTAGAATGGGGTAGCTTATCTCTGAAAAGAAAGAGATGTTGGCTACGCTTCATTCGCAACAAGATTTACATCACACTCCATTGCATGCTTAAAGGGCCTCCTTCACCTCAATTATATATGAGAGAGTGAGATGAGAATAATTCCCATGATGCATCTAGGATTAATTGGACTAAGTTTATAAAATGCCATAGGCATGTGAAATAGTAGGACTTCCCGGACGGTCACCCATCCCAGTACTACTCTAGCCTGAGCGCGCTTAATTGCGAAGTTCTAATGGGATACAGTGCATTAACGCTATGTTGTAGGCATGTACATAAGACCACTAGGAAATCATTAAATGATGCCTGTAATTATGACATTACATTCCATTCCCCATCAAAAGGGTGAATATTATGGTTTATTAAAACCACGGGCTCAAAATGGTGATTCAATGGAAGAGGTGGATGGCTACCGAGATCCATCTGGATCAACTTTCTCTGATAAAATTTCTCTTGATCAACCTGCTCTGATACCAGATCTCGGATCTGCAGTGCGCAGGGAAATTGTGCTTAGCGCAGTTTCAAATATTGTGCGCCACAAATCTTCATCGTTGAACACTCAGGACTTACCACGCAATGGGAAACCTACTTAATTTACTGCACGTTGTGATAAAACACTTAATGGAATGATTTATGGATGCAAAACAACACAGTGTTATGCTTAGCACATAAATTCAGAAATACACATGAAATTGTTAACACACAAACTACTTGATATTAATAACTTTAGTGCAGCGCGCAATTACAGAATATAAAACTGTGATGAGATTAAGCTCTAGCAACTTTTGTTGATTTTACGGACACTGAGCTTGAGCTCTAAGACTTCTTCTTCGACTCCTCAGTTGTTGTTGTTTCTCTTTCACGATTCTATTCACTCTACCTCTCTGCATCATGTCGACTAACTAAAAAACTCGGACTTATAAATACTGTGACTGAGACTTCTTACAGAGGCTAACTGACTTACCATTTAAGACTACAATTAATTCAATTGACTCTTCAACTACTTAACTAGACTTGAGAAAGATAAATATCAACTCCATTAATTAACTCCCCTTCTTGCTGAATGATAAAATTGATCTTGCGTAAATGTGCGACTTTGAATTTGCATACTGACAGACAAAACTTCGAACAAACAATTCAGCTGACTGAAAAATCTACTGACAAATTGACTGACTGACAAATCGACAAAGATGTGAAGCTCATCGACTTGTAATTACTATTTCCAACAAAAGGAAGGAATTGGCTCTTAAGCGGCAAGACCAGTCAGGTAAGACCTCCACAAAGGCAAGTCCTGCTCCTTTTTTTGTTCAGTTGCTTGCTTTATCCTCTCTGTTTTCTTTGTATTTGCATATGTACCAGCAAAATTTAATGGGGATTATATATTTCATAGAGTTTATTTGCAAGGGCCTAAAATCTTTTGGATCTCCCATCAGATCGAGATAGATCGAAGACTGTAACACAAAATTCTAAATAGAATCATTAAATGTGTAAGAACATGATAAAATTAAAATTAGGTCAAAATTCTATTTCGGCGTACACTTGTTGATCTTATTCAATGTGTAAGAACTGTGATATGAAGAGTGGAGAAATCCTCCAAATTAGATTGTATTAATACCTCAACTTTGAATTGTATGTTCTTTTGAAAGAGAATATCATAGTTCCTTTGAAGAGTCTTGAATTCATGCTTGAGAATAGTGAAGTCTTTATCCACCCGCTTGGTTTTCTACCTGGCTCGCCAATTCTAAAACCATACAAAGATTTGTCTCAGGTGCAAACCTATTGCCTTCGCCCACTGCATTTTTCGCTTGGGATCTAGCTTGTTTCTCGGCTCAAAACTTTTCTCTAATGTCTTCACTTGTTCGAATGTCAACCTTCTTTTCTTCTCTCCAAAATGTGGGCAGTCGTTCGATCCATCTTCCTCCCCAATATCATGGTCAGATAGGTACATGGCTCCTGAGTAATAGGTAGAACGCATTGATCGTTTGCATGTATTTTCGCATTCATTGCTAGTTAGAGATAAGAGTGCTTTCTAAATCGGGTGGTGGGGAGGTGGTGAAGTGGTGAGCACATAGAGAGGGAGTAGAGAAAAATGGCCATGATGAAACATGAGCCATCATCAGTTGCAGTGATAGGCTCTCAACTGCAAAGACAAGCTCGACTACAGTGACAAGCCATCGATTGTAGTGATAATCTCACTCTACTGTAGATAAAAGATAAATTATCATTTTAATCATTTAAACCGCTCAATTGACAAATCGTGTAATTTAATTTTACTCATTTTTTAAAACAATTTTTAACAAATAAGTAAATAGTATTTCCCTCCACTAGGGGTATTTACTTGCATCAACATGTTGTTGGCCAATAAAAAATTGCGAATAAAGATTTTTTAAATTCATAAAAATAAATTTAAATTAAAAAAAAAAATGAATTAATAAGAACTTTGTAAAAGGTATACCAACTAATATGCAATGAGTGGTTTTGATTCCAAAACTCACCAATTAATGTCATAGAACGGATCAGGTAATAGGTGGTTCAGGATAGTTGACCCCGAGACGAATGCTAGAATCCTTGGCGAGAGGCGGGGACTAATAAACCAAAATTATGGATCATATACCTCATGGTTGGTTGCATGGCTTCAATGTTCCTCTCAAGTAAAAAATATATTTGGTATGAACACATGTGGTGGAGAGATGGTGACAACACATGGAAAGGTCGAGATTGGTATGAACACACGTGGTGGAGAGATGGTAACAAGATATGGAAAGGTGGGGATTGGTATGAACACACGTGGTGGAGAGATGGTGACAATATATGGAAAGGTGGAGATTGGTATGATCACACGTGGTGGAGAGATGGTGATGTTCTCAATGCACATATGGAAAGGCGGGGAGATAAGAAATTAATATATGAAAAAGTTATTATAATATTTTTAATTCAATTGAACCCTTTCCTTTTTCTAGTTTCTTTGTGTAATTTTTTTATTATATTTAATATTATTTTTTTATTATATTTAATATTTATATATGTGTATAATTTTTTTATCATAAAATAAGCGGGGAGATAAGAAATTAATATATGAAAAAGTTATTATAATATTTTTAATTCAATTGAACCCTTTCCTTTTTCTAGTGTCTTTGTGTAATTTTTTTATTATATTTAATATTACTTTTTTATTATATTTAATATTTATATATGTGTATAATTTTTTTATCATAAAATTAAGTGCACTGTGGTAAATATTTACTACATGGTGGTTCAAAAATATAATAGAACATGATTATTCTACACAAATCAATCACAAGTTTATGTTTTATCATTTTCTAGTTGGGCTTTGAGATTGCTTTCCACTACTTATATCATTCATCATTAAATGGAGAAAACCATATTGTAAAATAAAATTTGTTTTTCTTTACTTTGCTTCAAAATATTTGAATAAAATCAAATTTTCATCTATCGTTTTTGAAAGTTCATTTTTTTAAAAGTTGGGTAAATTATTTTTAATTTTTTAAATTTTTTAGCCAATGAACATCGAAACATAAAATTAGTGAAATATGCGTAAGCTATAACGAATTATTATACATGTTGAAGGTATGTATATAGCAATGAGTTGTTAGTTTATAATGAATCATTATACCTGTTGAAGATATGTATATAGCAATGAGTTGTTAGTTGACTGCATATTAGTTTGCAGTTCACCGAATTCATATGTACATCAAGTTTCGTTAAAAATATATATTTTTAAATTATTTATATTTCATTTCTTTTCAACTTGATTGGGTTATACATTTGAAGTCTTATTTTGGGAGCAGCTGCATAATTCTTAGTAACATTTACATGCATTTAATGGCCATGAGTTTAAAAAATCCTTAACCAGCCATGTCCAACCATATTGATTGAACTAACACCAATATTAATTCATTGAAGCTATGACACTGCAATGAGCCTGACAAAGGATGTCACATTGCAATGAGTCAAAGTCTGACAATATTGTTGCCTCACCACCTTCTCACCGCCTAAACACCTTGCCACCTCCCCAACTAACTTTCTTACCACCTCCTAGCCACACCGCCTCCCCGAAGGTAGTAGTAGCATTAGAAGCAAGGATAGAGACCAAATCCATGTTGTTCTATAGTACTGGAAAAGTGGCTATCGACTACCAGGATGAAATTATCCCTCATCTCATGGAAAATATGGTGATCACTCATAGAAGCCCCGCCAAGTTGTGTATTCTTGGTGCCTCGATGTCTCATGGAGATGTATGTATTCCCTAGTGGAATGAGGTAAGAGATAACATAATACATGGATGTGAGTACTCCCTTTTATTTTTCTCTGTTGTGTGCAATACTTTGAGCAATTTTCTTTGTTGTGCTCAATGCTTTGAGCAAGATATCTATTGATTGTTGAGGCTTGAGATTATTTCCTAATTCTTCATCGTTGTTTATACAGGGCAAGAAACAAGAAGCAACAAATTAGGCTTTTTAAAAAAACATTGAGAAAATCAATTGTATATGCAAGAGAGTTTGCAAGAGCAAGACATTAAAATTCACTGGGATCATAAAAATGATCTAGTCCTCACCTTATATGATCCAAATGAGTAAGTTGTTGATTTTGCGGTTTCTGTTGCAAATACCATAGGGGCTATATCAGTTAGGAAGCTAACATATATAACTCAAGAAATTGATAAAGAAATCATTCTCAATAGCCAATGAGTAAACATTTCTCTTTGCTTGGCCAAGGCTGAATATCTCATTCTTTGAATCCATTTTCATGGTGTAATGGAGTTTGGTTATGAGGTTGAGTCTATTAAACCCCAATTATCTTATTTAATAAAATCTATTTCCCCAAACTACTACTCATCGATCTCCCATTACTTAGTATATTGAACTCTAGAACACCCATGATATTCGAAGGAAAAATATTAGACACCATAATCATACCCACCTATTGAGAAGAAGTGTTTTTTCCAAACATCCTTGCCAACCACCCCAATGTGAAAGAGAGAATTTTCCTCTCCCACTGCATTGACTACAAAGCTCTCCAATCAATAAAGATGTACAAACATATGTCACATTTAGTTTAGTTTTGACTAAAATGTACGCTACCAGAACTCCATATGTAACGGATGTTGCATGCTTGTTTTCCTGTGGTGATGGAACGTATCATGTAAATTTTTAAACATACATCAATCATATATTACACAAACTTTTGATGGAATGCATGTATGATATAAGAATTTTACAAAATTCAATAATTATTTTTTTTTAAAGGATGTGAATTAAATGGTGGGAAAGGATGCATGTCATAATTTTAATGGGGTGAATAATCCAACATTCGTAGCACCGGGGCAGTACTCGAGAATGGTAGTTAACTGGTTCCACCTTCTACGGAGTTCAAAAACCCTTAATTGTATCATAAGCATAACGGAGGGAAAAATGAATTATCATGAATATATGAAATTATTTTACCTTGAATATATCAAATACTAGGAAGGAAAATGGTATTCAAACTTAAGTAAAGAGAGAGCATCAATAAGTTTTATTTGAACCAAACACAAATAAGTGGGAAATCCAGGAATGTACAACCAACACAATTTTACACAACATACTCAATTAAATGTAGTTTTCTACATATGGAATAAAACGAATGGGTGCTTACAACCAACACAATTTTACACAACATACTCAATTTAATGTAGAAAACGCCTTTTTCTTACTAGTGTAGTCTCTTATATGCATACTTTATTTGAGGATGTCTCATAAAACTTTATTTTGTATTTATTTCTTTAATCATTTATTTGGCAAGTATCGGGTTTGCAATGTGAGCTTTTTAGTCCCTGCCTTATGGTAGCAGGGACTATTGTAAACGGTTTTCTGCAGTAGTATTAATCTATACGCAAACCTATGTATTATTTTCTCTATAATCTAAAGTTTTAGTTAAATGTTTTAAAAAAAAAAATCCTCACATATCAAATATTAACAACATATTATGTTTACTAATTAGATAATTTGAGATCTTATTTGGCCTCATAACGAGGCCATTTTATTTTATTTTTTCTTTTTGTTAGGTTTAAACTTCATATTTATGGACATACGCTTTAGAGATTAATTAATGCTATATATTGAGTTAGCATTAGTTATTTAACATTTTATGTTAGGATAGTGTATCCTAAGTTTTTTGTTGAACCATTTAATTGTATGGAGCATATTCTAAGTTCACTGCATATCCTAAGTTCTTAGTTCAACCATCTTAATGTGTCGAGTGTCTCTAGTTGCATGATCAAGACATGACACGAACATGCTCAACACATGTCACGAACAAGGCTCCTTTTGACATGAGCCCCACTCCTCTTCCACCTACCACTATTCAATGAGAATGATTGACTCTAAAGCCAAGCCATGTTGTGAGAACTTCCACTGTCATTTACCTGCCATGTTGTGAGAACTTTCGTTGTCCCTCGCTCACTATGCCCGCCATGCTGTGAGAACTTTCATTTTCCCTCACTCGCTATGCCCGCCATGTTGTGAGAACTTCCACTATCACCGACTCACCATGTTGTTGTAAGGGGCCTCTCCATGATGTTGTTATAAGGGGAGCTTATATAAGAGACTTCTCCATGATGTCGCTATAATAGGAGCAACTACAAGGTAAACCCATAGCAAATAGAAAACAACAAACAACAATTATTATTAGTTTTTGTAAATCTGTACAAAAAATTAGTAAGAAATCATTTTTTTTTTTACATCTTGGGAATCCTTTACTTATAAATATTTTTTTACATCTTCAACAAAATATGTTACATATTAACATAAATTTATACTGATAAGGAGGTTTATCCCCCACGCAATGCTCCCTGAGGAATAGAACCTCGGGCGAGGGTCCTAGCCCTTCCCTTCCCCCTTCCCTTTTTTTGTTCCTGCATTTTCCCCCGGCTCCCTGTTTCAGGCTCCCATTATTACATTTTTGGCCCCTCTTTTCATTCCTCTCCCCCCTACGGCGACGTACTCTAGTTGGACCCTGGTGCTGCCCACATGCCCATCACATGGGTCAGGACACATTGTGGACTCGGTCACGGAAGCGGTGGACTATGAAGTCACTCTTGCAGGTCCCTTCACCTTTGCGTCCCACGAAGAATTTTCGGAATCCATCTAGCACCCTCTCTCGGCCTATCACATGTTCTCGTAATTATTGAAAGGTGTTATAGGAAGAAATCTTGATCATGCCAAGGAAAGCCCTTCTGCCAAAGGAAAAATGATTTTCCTCTCCTTCAACGTGCAAGGGGTTGGGGGTCCCCCAAAGAAGCTAGCCTTCAAACGTATGTTCTTAAGCCTAAATACAGACGATATCATGATACAAGAGACGATGTGTTCAAGTGACAAAGCTCGAGAAATTTTTAGTCCTTGGCTTAGGAATTGGTCTTTCATCACAATTGACAATTTAGGTCTCTCAGGAGGTCTACTTACCAGATGGAGCCCTAACTTTTAGGCCATGTCCTCCTCAGTTTTCCGCTCCACAATTTCAGTCAATTTAAAACATAAGAATAGTAATATAGCCTTCTCAGTGGTTAATATCTATGGTCTGTATTATGATAGGACCACCTTTTGGGAAGATTTGGTCTCTGTAGGCATTTTTCATGACCCTATTTTGGTGGTGGGGGGGGGATTTGAATTTTACCCTCTCCCTGTGGGAAGTTTGGGGAATGCACCCCAGGGAAGACAAGCAAAGCGGTTTTTTCTTATCTTTATTAGAAAAGGCGAGACTGGTGGATATTGAACCTATGAAGCTCTCCCCCACTTGGAGAAATTTGAGAACTAGTAATGAGGACGTTGCAAAAAGATTGGACCGCTTTCTAATCTCTAAGGTCGTCCTGAATTTGGGCTCAACTTTTAGGTCAGGGGTATAGGTGGGAGGTATTTTAGATCATCGCCATGTCTCCTTATATTGGTCTTCGGGCTTTGAGTCCTAGTTGGTAGAGGAAGATTTCAAGAATCTGGTTCTCTCCTCTTGGGTCAAACTCTCCCCTTTGAACCCTGTCTTTCTCATGATGCAGTTTGCTAAAAATATTAAGACTCTAAAAAGTGACATAAAAAATGGGCTCCCTCTTTGGAAGTCCAAGAGGCTTCGTTTCATACGAGACACATAAGAAAGAATTGTCGAGGCCCTTAGAAAGTTAGAGGAGAGCCCCCTTTCAAATGAAAAGTTACTAGAATTAAGAGAGCTGGAGGAAAAATTATCCAAGTGGCTCAAAACAGAAGAACATGAATGGCACATTAAGAGCATGGCTCTTTGGATAAAAGCAGGAGATAATAACACCAAGTTTTTTCATCAGTTTGCAAACTAGCGAAGAAACCTCAACACAATCTGGGAAATCAATGATGAAGAAGGAAATGTGGTAGTATCTTTTGAGGACAAGGCAATGCTTGTAGTAATATTTTTCACTAATCTATTTTCTACCCCCCCAGGTGCCCCATCCAATAAATCATGGAGGAAGTGGGAAAATTCCCTACTGTGCTTTATGAAGAAATGAATTTATCCATGGAGGAAGAAGTTACGGAACCAGAACTAAGGTAAAAATTGTTCTCTATGAAAAATGGAAAAACCCCAGGCCTAGATGGTGTCACGGTGGAATTATTTAAGGCATTCTATGACCACTTGAAGAATGATTTATTATTGGTGGTAAGAGAACAACAAAAGGAAGGAAGAATTCACGGTCCTCTCAATGCCACCTTCATGTGCCTTATCCCAAAAAAGCAATGTCCCTCCTCCTTTGAATATTATAGACTGATTGCATGCTGCAATGTTATCTACAAATTAATCTCTAAGATTATGTCTAGAAGACTAAGACGATGCTAAGTTCTTTCACAGGGGAAGAACAATTTGGTTTCCTTCATAATAGGAAGATTCATGACGCAGTTTATATCCCACAAGAAGTGCTCCACTCTGTCAAAAACAAAATCTTAAGGAAGCCATCCTAAAATTGGACCTCTTGAAAGCCTATGACCGACTAAACTGGACCTTTCTGCGACTAGCCCTACTCCAAATGGGAATGTGCTTAAAAGAGGTTAATTGGATTATGGGGAGTGTTCAAAGTGCCTCCTTTGCCATCCTTATCAATGGAGCCTCGTCCCGTTTCTTCAAATCATCTAGAGGTATCCGACATGATTTCCCCCTTTCTCCCTTCTTATTCCTGATTGTTGCAGAAGCACTTAGCATACTGATAAAGGAGGCCCAATCCAATGGCCTTCTGTGAGGAATCATAGTCTCAGAATCCGAGTTAGTGACTCATTTGTTATTCGTAGATGACATATTTTGCATCTTTTTTGGTTCTCAGAGGAACTTGAACTCCTTCAAAACTATTTTAAAC
>SNQJ01S0011428.1:74055-85109 GCA_010110895.2 Picea sitchensis | reverse complement strand
TACAGACTTTCCTTACATGTTCTAGCTTATCATGATTTCATGACTTTGTGAAATAGATGCCTTCATGCTTATGGTCCCGAAATTTTTTCGCGTCAGATCCATAAAACCAATCGACAATCCAAATCTCTTCTAATACCCACTGTTCTGATCTATTTTTGTAATATTAATTATTTTATTATTATAAATATTTTTTTATAATTATTTTGTTATCCCTTAAAAACATAATATCTCTCCCACCTCTATTTGAAAGTATGATAATATTTTCATAATTATAATTTCGATCCACTTTGTAGAAACTCTATCATCCGTGAAAAGAGACGTCTATAAATAAATAAATAATATATTTTAACTTATATAATATTAATTGTTTTATCATTTATGAGACATCTATAAATAAATAAATAATATATTTTAACTTATATAATATTAATTGTTTTATTATTGTAAATCATTTTTTTATAATTATTTTGTTATCATTTAAAAACATAATATCTCTCCGAAAATATGAGAATAAATTGAAAATAATATAAACATATTTGAAATATTCATAATTCTAATTTCCACCTATTTTGTAGAAACTCTAAAAACTTCATCATCTATGAAAAAAGACATCTATAAATAAATAATGTTTCCTTCGAACAAATGTATTCTAAGAAATACCACAATAACTATTCTAGAACTTGCATTGTACGATTGATGTCCCCAAATTCAAATAGCATGTGTTTCATGGCCGCCCTTTCGTAATAAGCATCTCTTATTTCATGGCATATCTTCTTATGTTCAAAAAAAACTTCATTATATAAAGTAGTTAAATCATTATGATAACATTTAATGTGGATTAATTTGTAAAGATGATTATTATATATTAATTTTGATTAAATAATTTTTAATTTTCATAAATGAAAATTATAATTTTTATTAATTATATTACTTGTAAAATTGTTTATGAAAATTATATTTTTTATTAATTATATTATCAGTGAAATTGTCTTCATCATCCTGTATATATGTTATTTGTTTTGAAGATGATTTTATATTTATTTTATAAAATTAGTTACCAATTGTTTTCTAATTCATTCCAACTTACTATAAGTAATCTAAGCACTTTACTAAAATTAGTAATATATGTTTAACACCAACTCTTGGCCATGCATGGACGTTAGCCCTTTTCAACATGATTTTTTATATTTATTATATAAAATGAGTAACTTCATTACATTCCAACTTAGTATCAAGTATTCTAAGCACTTTACTAAAATTAATAATATTTGTCTAGCACCAACTCTTATCCATGTTGAAGAATAGTAGCATACATTTTCTTTTAAAAGTCGATTATTTTCAAACGATCCATTACCAATATTGGGACCTCTACCTAAAGAGGTAAGGATAAAGGAATATATTTCACCATCATTTTCTTTTAAAAGTTGATTATTTTCAAACGATCCATTACCAATATTGGGACCTCTAAATAAGGATAAATGAATATATTTCACCATAGGAAAGATATGATATTTATCAACCAAGATTCACAATCAAGTTTGAGAATCTTATATAAGTAAACAAAAGTATAAGGCTAAACATGATTACATGATTAACTAATTGTTGAAAACTTCATGTTCCTCATATCTTTATATATCAGGGATTGATTTAATAACAAAATTTGAATTATCTTATTTCTTAAAATTATTTTCTCAATGTATGTGAATTATTTATGAATACATTTCTATTGTAATTTGAGTTATAATAAGTAATTGATGAACCATAATCTAGTGATTATGTAGTAGGCCAAACTCTTATCACAATTATTCTTAGGATCACATCATTTTTTTCTAATGTGTATTTAGATTAATTTCATAGGATTCTAAAAAAGTAAAAGGTGAATACTAGAGATCAAGTGGCATCTCTCTTCCCCCCACCTCCATCGTTTCTCTACCCACTAAGTGACCAAGTGACATGTAATTGTCTCTCCTAACCTTTCCCCTTATTTTTGGTCTTTGAAAGGTCACATGCATCTCCTAATCCTTCAGTGACTAGATTCCTACATATGGATACACAACCACCACCTCCTATCCCAAGTCATCATACAAAATATGCATATTTCATCTCGAATAAGGTATCTCTCTCTCAAAATACACTTATGCCTAGCTACCATAGAAACATATAGTGTAATCCTACCTACTTTTGTCTCAGAAAATATTGATAAATTCCCATACATACATTCCAAAGCCAATGAAGTCACATACAATTTCCACTTATACTATTTAGTAAATGTGAAATTATATGCATAACTAATCCAAAGGAATCAATAATGTTAACAAATGCATTGGATTGAAATAAGAAAAGATGTGTTTATGTACTTCAACTCATGTAGTGAAATGAGCACCTAGATTATGGAGATTATGGGTAGAAGTTTCATTTTTCCATGTTATATGAAAGAATTTTTTGACAATGTATTCATTGACTAACAATAACTGGCAATGCAATTATCGACAAAGTGTCTACTAACAAGGCCCATGACTAATAAGGTAGTTGACTGAGAATGCATCAAACCAACTGGGTAGAGCATAAAAAAGGAAACTAACTAGTAAGGCAGAGCATTGCCAAGGCATCTAACTAATAAGGCAAAGAACTAACAAAGAATTTATCCAAAAGGATATTTGTCTATAAGGTGCTCATCGACAATGTGGATGACTAACAATAGAGCCATTAACATGAAATCCATTGATAGTAGAGTCACCAAAAGAGAGGGGATCATTGATAGCAAAGTCAACGACAAGGAAGAATGTGGACAAAGAAATTACCAACAATATGTTCTTCAATAGAAAATTCTACCCGTGATTTCAATGGCATAGCCACGATGGATAACTAGAGTGATTGAATAGAAAACACCTAGCTCCTACATGGACTCCATGTGGTCCTCCACACGTGTGATATGAAGACAAATAAACAAGGGAAATTAGGTAGGAAAATGGAAACTTAGTAGGATGTCTTGAATGCAACACATGTCATCAAGACTGTAGTGAATCAGAAGAAGCCATGTAGACACCACATAGGCCCCATACACTTTCTCCACATGTGCATATGAATAAAACTCACAAGAAGATTAGGAGGCTTGAATGATACTGGAAAGTAATTGTGGAAAGTAGAGAGATTGATTCTTAGTAACATTTAGGTCTCTTGGAAGTTGGAATGAAAGCATATGAAGGAACAAACTATAATATCGGTACTCATGGGCCTTGAAGAGATTTTTGGTTCAATTTGGATATTTTTCATTTAAGGAATTTGAGGGATGAGAATTTAAGGAATGGCATTAATGCAAGTTCTAGTGGAACCATGAACAGGGAGAAGAGAATATGGAAACATAGTTCAAGAGGAGGTATTCATTATTGTATAAGTTTGGAGACCAATGAACATTACTAAATCTCTAAAATATGCCTTTGTAATTTGTCCATCTGAAATTTAGTAAAGAGCCAAGGGATCAAAATATTAGAGTAAGAACATATGAAGTATCCAACATTAATAACATCCTAGAATCCAATGCATAGTATTAAAGATCTGTAACATCCCTTTGTAATTTAAATTGATTGAAATCCAATAAATATTCGAGCAAGGTATTTTTTTGTTGGAGTATTTCCACATTGGATTATCTAAGGTGAATCTATTCAGTTGTTCATTATTGTATGTGATTGTTGCCTACTTGCATTGAGTTCTCTACAATTAAATTCATTGTAATATTAATACACAATATCTAAGGAAACACAAAAGAGTAATTTAATTCAATTTAATATTGAAAAAAATTGTGTTGGTGAATCATTTTTTCCATATACGTAACAACCCTAGTTAAATAGTTGCTTAAGGTTTGTCAAGTATAGTTAATTAAATAATTAACTGTCCTAATGTGTATTAGTTAAGTAATGATTAATTATTAATAATATTAATTAATTAATTTTGTTTAATATATGTTTATTAATTAATTAATTGATTAATTAACACATTTAATGTTTGGGGTAACGAATTAAAGGCTTAATAACTTTTAATTTATTATTAGAAAACTTTACGTAAGAAGTGATAAAGCATTGAATAAAGGGATAGGGTATTGAATGGAGGGATAAGGTATTAAATGGAGGAATAAGGTATTAAATGGAGGGATAAGGTGGGTGGCATTAAATGAAGGCAGAGGCATTCAGAAAGGGAGGATATGAGGGGGAAGAGGCATTTGGGAGAAGCACTTTTGGAATTTTGGGGAAAGAGAGCATTTTGAGAGGAGGAACTGTATTTTTTGTTTGGGATATTTTTCTGATTTGGAGTTTGGGTGGACTGTTACAGGGGTGCACCAGGTTGCTGGGAGTTTTGGGCTCGGGGGCCAGAAATCCTCATGGAATCCTGGAGGTAGGGAGCCGGATAGGCTCTGTTCCTAGCTGACAGGGAGGAAATATTCGGTTTTGGGCAGAGTTTGGGCAGAGCAGCAGCGAGGACAGACATAGATTGGAGAAACAACATTAGACAGAGGTATGTATTTTCAGGATTTCAGGTGGTTATCATTAAGCGGTTGAATATGCTGTGTTATGTGGTTGTTATGTGATTTATTTTCATGCTATTAATAAATTTAATTTCTGCAAAATATTAAGTGGTTATATGCTGATGATTAAATTGTATAGGATAACATTTATCTATCCTCTATTTTAACTTGTGTTTTATAAGGCTCTGGGGTAGAGACCTTACACATGGTACCAGAGTCCAGTTTCAGAACTAAAACATGGGATTGACCACCCACTTAACTGTGCAATCTACTCCTTTTCCCCAAAATTTTGGATGAATTAAATATAGCTATGATGAAAGATTTCACGTCTAAATGATAAAATAAAAGCATTTTGAAAAGGAAGCAATGTTAAAGAAATAGAAGATGTTAAAGAGTAACAACCAAATGGAAAACTTGGAAACAAATATGCCTACAAAGTATTAAATACTCCAATCTATAGAGGGATGAAAACTTCACCTACAAAACTGAGTAACAATCCAATAACCGAACACTTTGCAAAGAGGCATTAGCCTTGCACTTAAAATAAAAGGATTAAAAGAGCCAAACCATAAACCGTCCAATAGAAAGAACCTTGGTAATAATAATGATGAAATAAACCTTATCTTCACAAACCACATGCCC
The DNA here is from genome assembly GCA_010110895.2 of Picea sitchensis. Lineage (NCBI taxonomy): Eukaryota > Viridiplantae > Streptophyta > Pinopsida > Pinales > Pinaceae > Picea > Picea sitchensis. The sequence goes on along the minus strand of SNQJ01S0011428.1, from coordinate 79,948 downwards.
TCCAAAAGAAAAAGATTTAATTATAGTTTAGGTATTGCAGAGAACCAGAAAAAAAAAAATACAAAAACAACATTTTAAATCAAAACAAACAATATTTTGGAAATGTATGATGACTAGAGAATAGACATGCAGTACAGGCCCATTCATAGTAGTTCTACATGATGCAAGCCCGCAATATGTTCTACATAAGGTAGCCTACAATAGAGTACAAGGTTGACCTAAACAAGGACTACTTGGCCAATATAGATAGGGGTCAGGTTGGCATCATTTGCCTACATTGTTACATGAATTTCCTCCTCATTTATTGCACACTTCTATCTATATGTAAAGTCCCGCTGCAAAGTCAAGAGACTAGAAGGGGCCATGGCAGTGCATTATGTGTCCTATAAAAAATAATAATAATAATTGAAATGAACCCCCCCAAAAAAAGAAAAAAAAAATTATAGGGTCGAGGCCCACTTTCCAAATCAATCATCGGCATACGAAATCCTAACGCCAAGTATGAATACCAAGCGTTAAGCTGAGGAGAGCTCATGAGGGGCATATCTCTTATGCACTACGTGTCTGAGGCCAAATCTCAAAAAATAATAATAATAAATTTATTAGGTCTGAGACCTAATCTCCATTTGTCGACCACAGACAGTGAGCCGAGCGAAATCGTAACGTATCACAAGGTTTCACCCAAGAGACCACAAGGTCGAGGGAATTCACTCTAAAGTCAAGGCCACCTCTCTCATGGCTTGTCTATGCCAGTCAGTGCAGAAGAGCCTTTTTCAAATAGATACTCAAGCCAAGATGGACAGTTCTCCTGTCACTATTGCAGATTAGGGTTCTCAAGATTTAGTTAGCTTTGTGCTTGAGAGGGAACTACAATCAGGAGTGTTTTCCATGGTTGCAGAAGTGGATTCAGGAGATTTACAGAAGAATGATGCATAAGATATGGTGGAACTCATTACAACACTTGTAAATGAAACCATTTCTAACGATAGTGCCTATATTATTTCTCCATTAACAACAGGAGATGTATTTGCAGCAATAGATAGAGGAAAATATGAAGGAGGGCCGCATGGTCGGCACTGGGTTTGAAAAGGAGCTGGAACTACAATGCAACCATTAGATGGTTCTATACAGCCTAAAAGAGTGTATGTAAGTGTCGTTGGAAAACCAAAAATAAAAAAACGGGGCATCCTACGCGCTGTATAGAAAATAAAATATCCCCAACAGAATCCTCCACAACTGGCAACTACTCAAATCTAAAATTGCATACAAAACCCGAAACCAAGAAAACCCATCAATCATTATCACCCTTTGATAAAGGAGGCCCATCGTGTCATGGAAAATAGACGAACAGTATAAAACAAAATAAGATAAAACCCTCCTCTGCAACTGAAAACACAAACTCAGATAGAATGGTAAGAGGTGACTCACACGCATAGTCTCTTAGAAATAAATAGCCGCAGGCCCCGATCTTGTTTAAAATGCAACATCATACGAATGTAAGGCGCGCAACAACAAATGTCTCAAATCCCTGCGCACCAGGCACCAAATATCAGCAAATAAGACAACAAGGAAGAGCCCATAAGGAATTATTATTTTCAGAACACGTAGGAGAGGAGTAGATATGTGAAGTAGTTGTTGTTATGATTAAAAAATAGTAAAATTAATATGAAATATAGGAAGAGAGCGACCTTCCTCCCCTCCTCGGCGGTGGCGTGAGTAGTTTTACGTAAGCGAGAAGAAGCGGAAGTATCACGCCAGAGAAGCAGAAAGGAGGGAGAACAAACTAAGACTGGAAAAAAAAAGGTTTCATAGAATGGAAATTTCGGTTTGGTAACTGCCCACATGCTCTATCTCTATTGTGTGCAAATCGTGAAATTGAATAACAATAATAATCATAAATCCCATTCATCAATAGCATACAATAATAGTAATAACGTTGGATCGCAGATACTTATATATACACACAGATATGATAAACACACAAATAGCCAACGCACCAAGCATAAAACACACAGGCCCAACCACATAACTCATCACACTGTCGGTGCCAAAGCTATCAAGCATCAAAGTCCAGCTGTCGAGCCATTGAACACGACGAAGGAGAAGAGGGAACGCGCCATTGTGCTCAACTCACCCTCTATTCCTGGAGCTTGTGGATACCAGGGTCGACCGAGCAGAGGGATGGCCATGGCCGCCGGCCTCATCCTTCACCTCTGCAGAGCGTTTGAAGAAAAAAATGAGAATGAAAAGGGTCGAGTGAGGCTAGGGTTCGAGGAGATAAAGGCGAGAGTAATTTAGGGTTGAGTATGAGAGCCCTGGGAAGGAGGGCACATGGACCTCATGCACCCACGATGCCCGACTTCAAATATAAAAAAGAAAATTTTGTTTATTTTTTAAATTTTAAAAAAAATTCTCTTATTTAATAATTTTTTTTATTTTTAATTAATTATTTTTAAAAATTTCTTTTAAATTACGTTTTTTTTTATAGATAATATAAAATATGTTAAAAAAAATGTTAATTATAAAAAATATATAATAATAATAAAGTTATAAAAAAAAAATTAAGTTTGGGGTCCATGGGTTTTGAACCCACGACCACTCACCATAGTCCAAGCCTTGGAAAACAACCAAACACCAACGCACCACACATGAGTCTTTACAAAATAAATTTATATATATAAATTAATTAATTATCAATAGTCATAAAGTACTATCTCGAGGTATAATCTCCAGTTATCCAAGTTAACCAAGCACTGAGTTTCATGCCCTCAACCATCGAGCCAAGTGCTAAGCCCTTCCATTCCATTCCACCAGCCAAAGCCAAGCACCAAGCCCGCAAGGGAGCATTTTGTGCACAACGTATTAACATTATAAAATTTTAATGTTAATAATGGGTTTGAAACCTATTATTATTAATCAAATATATATATCCCCTTAATTAATGAATGTAATAGTGTAACTTTATAATTTACAGGTTAAAAGTCCTTGTAGAGTAGCGGGAGTTTGATGCGGGTTATGGGAAATAGTCAGGGTAGAATAAGGGTATAATAGAAAGCACCATATTAGGGATCTGATGCACCGTGGCGAGTGTGGTACAATGCTAGCATAACTATGAGGCAAGAGGGTCAATATTTTTCTTAGGTGAAGACATCAAGCTTAGACGCTTTAACCCTAACCTAGCCACTTCCCCTAAAGAGAGTAACGTTTGTTTACAGACAAGTAAAAAAACACTTATGCCTAACCCTGTTTTCTAGTTTAAGTTATGCAAATGTGAAACATCCTTGAACTCACCCTGACAACTTTGGTTGATGTAGGTTAAATCATACAGGATGGTTAGTACTCGAGGCAGAGGGGCATCGTCGCAGGGACCGTCAACGCCACCACCACCATCGCCTGAACTAGCTCTCATACTACGCTCTTTGGAGGCCATAAATGAGACTTTAAAGGGGCGTCAACCAACATGGATTGAAGTGGAGCCTCCACCATCTAGAATGGGTAATCTAGAAGCGTCGAGGGATTCAGGGGGAGGACCTCCACCCGAAGACATCACTAGAGAACTGCAGAAGATCAAACTTCTGGAGTTTGTCGGGGGTCGTACCAATGAACGTGCCAAGGCATGGTTGGAAGGCATGACAAGGTGTTTTTCCTTAAGGGATTATGCATCCAATTCAAAGGCGAAGATAACAAATTTTCAGTTGAGATACAGTGCCTTGAACTAGTGGGGCAACCTGGAAAGGAAAATGTATCTTACCCCAGACACCGTATCTTGGGAACTTTTCGAGGAGAGGTTCCGAAGGAAATATCTTCCAGCTTACTATGAGGAACAACAGGTAGGAGTGTTTCATGCCTTAGTACAGGGAAATAAAACCGTAGAAGAATATGAGATTAGGTTTATGGAATTGGTCAAGTATGTTTCATATATGGATAATGACCAACGACAGGTAGAACGCTTTGTCTATGGGTTAAACCCTAAGATAAGGGCTATGGTGCGGATGTGGAAACTGTCTTCAGCAACAAAAGTAGTGGAAAATGCGCGTTATGTGGAGGAACACATGAACTTAACTGGAGGTATGAGACCGACCTTTCCACATCATCATGGATTCATGGGGAAGGCCCCTAGGACATTTCCCGGGGGAGGGGGCTCAAGGCCACCTCCATATGGTAATAGAGTCTCACCAAGGACAATAGCCGTAGGGATTTCAATGGCAGTGAGTGCAGCATCTCATTCATCACCAATGACGCAGGCAGGTCCATGACCATCTCAGGGAGAAGCTAGTAGAGACAGGGGTTCCAGGGGAAGGAACTCATTTCAGAGACAGTCACATAACAGTGTGCAGGTTCAATCCCGTGTTACCTATTGGGGGTGCGGAGGACCCCATTACCAGCGTGACTGCCCAGAGTTACAATCAGTATTTGTGCATAGATAAGGAAAGGCCCCGATGGGAAGAGCAAGTAGCAGCCACCAGATTTACGCAGCGGTTAATAATCGCTAGGCCAAACATCAATCCATGGTGGTGGAGTCGTCAGGTACGCTAAATCATATCAATGTAAAGATTTTATTTGATTTGGGTGCGACAGATATTTTCATTTCACCATCTGCATTAGAAAAGAGTGGGTTGGCAACCTACGAGCACGATGACTTTAAACAAGTCGAGATGGCATCTGGGGAAAAACAAGCGGTAGGACCTAACATTGATAATTGTATAGTAGACCTGGGAGTGTGCACTACCAAGTTGAAGGTATATGTTACTGCTCTCGGGGTGTATGACCTAATCATTGGAATCGATTGGTTAGAAGCCCATCGAGCTATGGTAGATTGTTTCACAAAAATGGTGCTTTCTGTCGATGACGAAGGAAGACCAGTAGAGATCCACGGTGTATGGAGACGGGTGTCTCTATGCTTTATCTCAACTATGAAGGTTAAGCTATGCATGAGGCAAGGGTGTCGACTATATGTAGTGGAAGCAGTGAATGAAAGTAAGGGACCCTCCTTGGATCAGTACCCGGTATTGTCAGAATTTAAGGATGTTTTTTCAAACGAGTTACCAGGGTTACCTCCTGAGAGGGAGCTTGATTTTACTATTGAGCTAAAACTTGGTGCATAACCAATTTCCAAGACTCTGTATCGGATGACAATGCCAGAAATTTGTGAGTTGCAAATGCAGTTGAAAGAGTTACTAGACTTAGGGATAATAAGGCCCAGTGTCTCACCTTGGGGTGCACCAGTAATTTTTGTAAAGAAGAAGGATGGTTCCTTATGATTGTGTATAGACTACAGGGACTTGAACTGTGCTACAGTGAAAAATAAGTACCCAATGTCACGAATAGATGACCTCTTTGATTAGATGAAAGGAGTAGCGGTATTCCCAAAGATCGATTTGCGATCAGGGTATCACTAGTTAAGGATTAAGGAAGGCGATATCCCAAAAATTGCCTTTTGAACTCGGTTTGGACATTACGAGTTTGTCATAGTACCTTTCGGATTGACCAATGCGGCAACAGTATTCATGAGCCTCATGAACGGAGTATTTCGGAAGTACCTAGACTATTTTGTACAAGTCTTTCTAGATGACATCCTCATCTATTCCAAAAACGAAAGAGAGCATGAGGAACACTTACGAATGGTTTTATCCTGCCTTAGAGAGAACAAATTGTTTGGGAAGTTGTCAAAGTGTTCCTTCTTCCAGAAAGAGATCCACTATTAAATTCATATCATTTATGGTGAAGGAATCTCTATGGACCCAGAAAAGGTAAAGGCCATTATGGAGTGGCCAATGCCAAAAAATGCCCATGAGGTGAGAAGCTTCATGGGGCTAGCAGGTTATTATCGAAGATTTGTGGAAGGATTCTCAAAAATAGTGAAACCCATCACCACCTTGCGCTGCAAAGTGGT
>SNQJ01S0011428.1:57403-72914 GCA_010110895.2 Picea sitchensis | reverse complement strand
AGGTTATCTGTTTGCACGGGATACCTAAGAAGATCATTTCAGATAGGGACTCCAGATTCACTTCTAGGTTTTGGACAAGTTTGCAGTCAGCATTGGGGACTCAGTTGAACTTAAGCACAACTTATCATCCTAAAATAGATGGGAAAACTGAGAGAGTAAATCTAGTCATGGAAGACATGCTTAGGATGTATGTCATGGATAATCAAACCCATTGGGAGAAGTACCTACCTTTGGTAGATTTTGCCTACAATAATAGTTTTCATAGCTCCATTGGAATGCCACCCTACGAAGCTCTGTATGGAAGGCCATGCAGAACGCCGTTGAGTTGGGATAGATTAGAAGACTGAGTAACAGTTGGGCCAGAATTGATTCAAGAGATGGAGGAACAGGTGATTCATATTAGGCAGAGACTAAAGGAAGCACAGGATAGGCAGAAAAGTTATGCAGATGCACACAGGACCGACTGAAGTTATGAAGTGGGAGACCAGGTTTTCATTCATATCAGGCCTAATAAGAGTACCATACGGTTCGAGAAGGGGACAAAGTTGTCACCTTGATTTATAGAACCATTCAAAATCCAAGAGAAAATTGGACCCGTCGCCTATCGTCTCGTACTGCCACCCCACTTGCATAAAACTCATAATGTTTTTCATGTATATGTTCTACATCATTATGTTGTTGATGAATCACATAAACTAAATTGGAAGGACTTGCAAGTATTGGATGCAGGAACCCTCACGGTAGAACCGTTACACATATTGGATCGTAGAGTACGACAGCTCAGGAACTGTCTGGTAGACCAAGTTAAGGTCCAGTGGGACAAATATAGTCCAGGATCTGCTACTTGGGAAGATGTCGAGACACTATGACGAGATTATCCCTCACTTTTTTGACCACCTCCAGAATATGTTTCTCGAAGGTGGGGTGTATGTAACACCACCTATTGACTTAGACAACTAGGATTACCTGAGGCCTAAACACCTTTATTTTCTATTCACAGTGAAACTGTTAAATGATACACTTGAACTTTTAAGACGTATGAACCTTTATGAATGTTTAAATGTATTTGAATAATGATGGATATGATGTGATCTACTGTGTGAATGTAAATTCTATGAATGTTTAATTGTTATTGATGATGATGGATATGATGCGATATATTGTGTGAATGAGAATCCTATGAAGGTTTAAATTCCATGTGAATGATGTTGGATATGATGCAATCTATTATGTAAATGATAATTCTATGAATGGGTAATGTTAATTGAATTGTGGGATATTATAAGATCTATTTATAACTTTAAAACTTTGATGTTAAAGTTGTTGGTACGCGGATATCGAATTGAAATTATGGTTGTATGCAATTACATGATGATAATGCATAGAAATGTATGAGTTTGTGTTGCAGACTAATTTGTAGGTTATGGGCTATGAAATAATCGAGGGAAAATGATGATGAAAGTGGATGTCATGACCATTGGCCAAGAAACAATATTGTATGAATCTTTGTGTGTGAAATTATATTGGTTTAGATGCATTGCTATGATATGTGGACCAGTGCAAGATTTCAGGTGTAAGACTGCCCAAAACTGAATAGACAATGACAAAACTCCTAGCAACACGGTGCCACTGTATATTCCATTGTAGGGTGTGGACCCTAGTCCTGTTAGGAGGGGTGGATGCATTTCCCACCATGTATCCTCCGAAACCTGAATTCATGGGAGGACGATGTTAGCTCATGCTCCCCTAGACGTGTGATGATGATTGTTAGTTGCCTGCTAGGAAAGCTTGGTCAAGATAGTGACACGTCTGCTTACGGGTTCTATTTAGAGTTAGGTCAATATAGTTGATACTCCAAGATAGTCCAACAGAGGAAGGATAGGAATGGAAGATGGAAGTAAGTTAGGGAGGAAGGATCAGTAGAAATAGTTGAGAGTGTATGGAGATTTGTCTTATGTTGGAACTTATTTTTTTCCTTCTGAAAAGAAAATGCATATATATATGAATATTCATAATTATGTAACTAAACTACAATTGTCTAAATAACATTGTTGAGCTAGATAATTGAAATTAAAGGATTTCACAAACATTTGATTGGTTTATTTTCTTTTATAAAATGAATAGTCTTGTTGAATGGATTGGATGCATATGGAAATTACTATAGAGATGGTAGTTATTGATATTAGTACATGAATGAGACTTGTATGTACTAGCTACACATGCATTTATTGCACATGTACACTAGTATGAATGAGTTTCTTGGCTTACTTACTAATAAATGTCGGTTATTTGTTAGGAATGTGTGAACCATGTTTCTTTTCCTGTGTATCATAGAATACTTTAACTTCGAGACGAAGTTTCCTGAAGGGTGGGTGTATGTAACAACCCTAGTTAAATAGTTTCTTAAGGTTTGTCAAGTATAGTTAATTAAATAATTAACTGTCCTAATGTGTATTAGTTAAATAATGATTAATTATTAATAATATTAATTAATTAATTATTGTTTAATATATGTTGATTAATTAATTAATTGATTAATTAACACATTTAATGTTTGGGGTAACGAATTAAAGGCTTAATAATTTTTAATTTATTATTAGAAAACTTTATGTAAGAAGTGATAAAGCATTGAATGGAGGGATAGGGTATTGAATGGAGGGATAAGGTATTAAATGGAGGGATAGGGTATTAAATGGAGGGATAAGGTGGGTGGCATTAAATGAAGGCATAGGCATTCAAAAAGGGAGGATATGAGGGGGCAGAGGCATTTGGGAGAAGCACTTTTGGAATTTTGGGGAAAGAGAGCATTTTGAGAGGAGGCACTGCATTTTCTGTTTGGGATATTTTTCTGGTTTGGAGTTTGGGTGGATTGTTACAGGAGTGCACCAGGTTGCTGGGAGTTTTGGGCTCAGGGGCTAGGAATCCTCATGGAATCCTGGATCTAGGGAGTCGGATAGGCTCCGTTCCTAGCTGGCAGGGAGGAAAGATTCAGTTTTGGGCAGAGTTTGGGCAGAGCAGCAACGAGGACATACGAAGATTGGAGAAACAACATCAGACAAAGGTATGTATTTTTAGGATTTTAGGTGATTATCATTAAGCGGCTAAATATGTTGTGTTATGTGGTTGTTATGTAATTTATTTTCATGTTGTTAATAAATTTAATTTCTGCAAAATATTAAATGGTTATATGTTGATGATTAAATTGTACAGGATAACATTTATCTATTCTCTATTTTAACTTGCGTTTTATAAGGCTTTGGGGTAGAGACCTCGCAATATACTAAGCAATTATAGGTCATATGGTATTCGAGTGGTTTTCCTTAAGCCTGCATAAGTTGTCTTAAATCAAGCATAGTTTGATCCTTAAAAGAGAGACTTCAAGAGCTCAAATTTTTAATTGGAAAATTCATGAAGAGAATAAAAAGATGAGAACTATGTTGTAATATGCAACAAAGGAGAATGAAGATTTAAGTATAAAGTTAAACAACCAAAAGAAAAATATTATTAAATCCAGAGAACAATTGATGGAGTTTGGAGCTCACCTATAGAAACAAGGAGAATTATATATCTCAAGCATCACTCATATAGAAGAAAAATATATCCAAATGATGGATAGGTCACAATAAGAAGTGACTTACAAAGAAGAAATATTTCTTAAGATACAACTAGAACTTGAATAATTAAAGAGGAATGCAGATTTCATCCACTTGAAGAATACTACTCAAATTCAAGGTGCATGTACCATGACTAAGGAAATCATGGTAACCTTTTCACCTTATGTGCTTTCTGATTCTTTTGATTCAGAAAATATCCTTTGGATTAATTTGAATTTCACACCAAGGGAGTAAGCTCTAATGGCCAACAAATGAAGAATCCAATAGTCGTAGAACCTAAACCTCGATACATAGGTCTAGGGTATCTAAGTGGTGTGTTGGTCATGGGAGAATGATCCAGTTTAGTTTAGGCAAATATCCACCCTAATGGAAAGTGTGATACATCAATATAATTGTTAAGGACCTAACCTCCCTAACCCCTCACATAGGTAGAATAATATATTTTCCATGTAATAAAGGCCAATATTAATAAGGCCTAGTAATAAGGAATAATAAGTCAAATGTAAGAATACCTAATAGAATCTTCCGCTTCTAGAAGATCTTCCTCTAGATTGTTATTTTGGTAGATAGATTTAGTATAAATAGGAGTCGAGGGTATGAGAAGTTTTGTCTTGGAGATTATTGTAATAGAGCTCTACTCTACTGAAGGTTGCCCCCTCGAAGAGGCAAGTGAACATTGATGTCATTAATAAAGGTGTTCTTTTTGGTGTTAATCTGGTATTATTCTGAGATTGATTTGGATATATCATTGTTGTTATGCGATTGCTTTCTTAATATTTATGTTCTGCCTATTATATTATATTTGGAATATTGCAAGTGGTATCATAGCACTTTCCTTAGCAGAAAATTGTGGGTAATTTTTTTTCTTCAGGGTAGAGACGTATTTCGACATATTAAAGCTAAAAAGATATGTTGTTCAATACATAAATCTGTGGTCGGGGAAGCATACACGCACTAGAAGTGGTACTTAAGCACATGTTGTTGGCCACCCTTGTAACCCTTGTTGGTACCCCTTCGAGTGGTAGCACATCAAACAACACATGTATACAGATCGACCTATATATCATGAATCCTGATGTAGATCAACCGATCGACCAACTGACTGCTATAGTGCCACTGTGAACAATAATCGAGAAGATAAACTCTAGTACCTGGGTAGTTGGGTAGTATGACTAAGGGCATAGTCTATCCTCCTTAGTTGGTGCCCTGAGATATTGGGTCGAGTACTATTGTTGGACCCCATATGTATATCAAAGAGTTATAACACAGGGAAAAACCTTTTATGTAGAAACCCTAAATACCCTATCCCTTGGGACAGAAATAGAAATAAAACAGATAAGATCTATTTTCGTGCAACTTTACCTCATGCATTCTTGTTGCAAAATTACTACACATTTATTCATGTTAATAATTTGGGCCTATCAACACTGCAATATTATTCAGATTAGAGTATAACTCCACAGGAGTAAGAAAAAACAATTTGGGTCCTTCTTACACCCTTATTTGAGACCTATCCCATTAGACTTATCTTTTCATCATGATCGTGGTGATACCTATCAAGTTTTAGCCTTTTTTATTCCTATGGTCTCGACCCCCTTTCTGACACCTCTACTTGGGACCTATTCCATTGGACTCCTCTTTTTGTCTTGATCACAGTGATACCTATCATTTCTTAGCCTTTTTTTTTTTTGTGGCCCCACCTACCCTCTTCACCCATCTTTATTTCCCACCTCTTCCTCTATTTTCCCCTCCCCATGGCCACCACTCACAACCAAAAACTTGAAAACCACATAGTTACCCACATTGAGTCCCAAATGGACCATCTGGAATAATAATTGAAGAAGGACCTCAATTCCCTCTTTTTTAGTCAGCTTGAATCCCACCTTGAGTCTCAAATTGATTCATTTGATACCAAGGTCCTGGAAAAACTGGCCATTTCAGAAATCCCTTCCTCATCTAATTAACCTTCTCACTTTGAAGGCACTACTTCCTCCAATTCCCAGTAGTTTCAGTCCCACCCTTTTCATCATGATCTGAGTCTTCCATGAGTGGAGGTGAACGAATCTGATGGCTCAAATCCCACAGGTTGGGTCACTCAAATGGAACACTACTTCTCTTTGCATGTCATCACTGATGACTTGGACAAACTTCATTACGGTGTCCTCTATTTGGATCCTGAATGTTGGCAATGGTGGAAGTGGCATCGCAAATCACACCAAATATATGTGGATTGGACACAGTTTGTGGCTGAAATTTATGACCACTTTGACACTCATACACACTCCCTAGGTCATCTAACCAAATTGAAATAGTTAGGTATAGTGGAAGAGTGTATATTTTCATTTGAGAAATTAACTTTTAGAACATAGGGCATGCTTGATACTTTTTTTTGGTAATGCTTTATTAGTGGCCTCAAGGATGACATCAGAGCCCAAGTTCTCATGACTCTCCCCCAGACTTGGTTGGAAGTTACTCAATGTGCCAAGGAAGATCAACAGGTTATTCTTTCCCAACACCACAAACCTTCTTTCCATCTATGCCCTCACTCATCCAATCCTCCCCCTCCTCCCACCCCACTCAAGATCAAAAAATTAACCCAGGATGAAATGGTTGAATGCCAACTCAAAGGTATTTGCTATAATTGTGATGAAATATATTTTCCGGGGGACAAGTGTAAGGAATAGAATTTGTTCATGGCCATCTTTGAGGATGTTCATGAAGATGAGATCGAGGCTTCTCATGCAACAAAGCTACCTAAGCTAGATCCTATCACTCCATCATATGATCCACCAGAAGTTGAACCGGTCATCTCCTTGAATGCACTCATTGGTTTCTCTGCTCCCCAAACCCTCAAGATAATTGGATACATAAGAAACAGGAAGGTCATCATCCTAATTGATAGTGGTAGCACTCATAATTTCATTCATCAATGCATTTCTCAAGAAACTCATTGTTATATCCATGTAGTCAACATTTTTCAAATCATGATTTCCAATGTAGGTTCCATGAAATGTGGGGGGCATTGTGAAAAGGTGTGTCTCCAAATTGTCCAGTACAACCTGAAGTCTCATATGTTCTCTATTGATATGGGTGGTTGTGACATTGTGTTGGGTGCAGAATGGTTATGCACCCTCGGTCCCATCCTAATGGATTTTAAGTAATTGACCATGCATTTTCAATAGGATGGCCAACAGTATAAGTTCCAAGGCATCACAACAGTCTCCCCTGAGATCATTAGTTCCCATCGAATGGAAAATCTCCTCAAAAAATTCCATTCCGGCATTATTTCCTAACTCAATGCCATTCAAGCCGTTGAGACACCCTCTATGCATCTTGACCTCCAATCTATACATTCCAAACACAACACTATTTTTTCCATTCTCCATGGCCTTCCCCCTTCCCATAGTGTTCATGATCATTCCATTCCTCTAGTCTTGGGAAGTCTTCCTCCCAATTTCCACCTATATCGCCATCCCTTTTCCAAGAAGAATGAAATTGAGAAAAAATATCAAGAATTGCTCGATGTGGGTGTCATCTGCCATAGTACTAGCCCCTATTATTCTCTTTTGGTCATGGTCCTCAAAAAATAAGGCATGTAGTGCATGTGTCTCGACTTTCGTTCTCTCAAAAAACTCACCATCAAAGATACATTTTTCATTCCTGTCATTGGTGATCTACTACATGAATTGAGTGGTGCTCACTACTTAACTAAACTTGATCTGTGTTTTGGTTACCACTAAGTACCTATGAAAGAGGATGGCATTCCCAATATGTCATTTCAAACTCATGAGGGACACTATTATTTCTTGGTCATTCCCTTTGACCTATGTAATGCCCCCTCCACCTTCCAAAGCCTCATGAATCATGTCTTCCATCATTTTGTCTTAGTTTTCTTTGATGATATTCTCATATATAGTAAAACATGGACATCCCATCTTTCCCATGTGGATAAAGTTCTCCATATCCTTTCTCAACACCAACTTTTCCTCAAACAATCTAAATGTGCCTTTGGAACTCCAGAAGTGGAGTATTTGGGTCATATTGCTGGCCAGGATGGATCCTAAAAAAATTGAAGTTATGCAGGATTGTCCTCACCCCAAAACTCTCAAGAGTTTGTGTGGTTTTCTGGGTTTAACGAGATATTATCGCAAATTTGTTAAGAACTATGGAAAAATTGCATCCCCTCTCACTACTCTCCTTAAAAGGAATTCTTTCAATTGGATTCTTGCAGCCAATCAAGCCTTACATTCTTTGAAAGAGGCTATGTGCACAAATCCTCTCTTGGCCCTTCCCAACTTCAAAAATACTTTTTTCCTGGAATGTGACACATCCAGGAAAGGAATTGGTGCAATCCTTATGCAAGATGGCAGGCCTTTAGCCTTCACTGGCAAAAAATTGTCGAAGTGTCATTTGGTCCAATCAATCTATTAAAAGAAAATGTTGGCCATTCTACAGGGCTTGGATCTCTAGTGTCCTTATCTATTAGGAAAACACTTCCAAATTAAGACAGATCATCAGAGCCTCGAGTATTTTCTAGAGAAGCTCCTTTCATCCCCGAAGGAACAAAAATGGGTGACCAAGCTATTTGGATATGACTCTGAGATCATTTATAAGAAATCCAAAGACAATGTGGTTATAGATGATCTTTCAAGGAAATATGAAGATGAAGGGTCCCTCTTTTATCTATCCTTAATTATACCATATATGCTCCAAGTTGTTCGTCAAGAATGGTTGCAAGACCCCAAACTGCCACATCTGATCAAAAAATTGAAAGACAATTATTCAATCTTTCCAGTGTACTCTTAGCACAATGAAGAGCTTCGCTAAAAAGGTTGTTTTTATTTAAGAAAATAGTCACAACTCAAATCCATGGTGTTATTTGAACTTAATGCTACACCCACATCTGGGCATTATGGGTTTACCAAAACTTATGACAGGCTCAAACGCTCTTTTTTCTGGGATGGTATGAAACATGATGTTTTCACCTTTGTGGCAGAATGTGATGTCTGTCAATGCAACAAGGGATAAATAGTAAAATCCCAGGGCACATTACAGCCACTTCCAATTCCACCTGCTATTTGGAGGGATATTTCTATGGATTTCATTGTTGGCTTACCTAAATTGGGCAATAAATCAATCAACATGGTGATCGTTGATCGTCTTTCCAAATATGATCATTTATGTGTTATTAAACACCCATTCACTGTCTCCACAATGTCTCAACTTTTCATGGATCATGTCTTCAAGATTTGTGGCATGCCTCATTCCATTGTCTCTGACCGACATCCCACTTTCACCAACAATTTTTGGCAATAATTGTTCAGGCTACAGGGCACCGAATTGCATCTCAGCACAACATATCATCCACAGACTGATGGTCAAACCGAAGTTGTCAATAAGTGTTTGGAAACATATTTGAGGCCTTTTGCATCCGAGAGGCAAAATCAGTGGGCTCAATGGTTACCTCTAGTTGAATGTTGGTACAACACTTCTTACCATACAACTACTCACATGACTCCTTTTGAAGCAGTATATGGACGAAAGCTGCCTTCAATTCTATCATACATGCCCGGTGTCTCGAAGGTCCAGATGGTTGACCAAAATCTTACAGCTTGAGAGGATATTCTTCGTACCCTCAAAGAGAATTTGGTCTTGGCTCAGAATCGCATGAAGCAACAAGAATATCAAGGTCACTCTTAATGTCAATTTGTTGAAGGGGACCAAGTGTTCGACTGCAACCATATAAGTAGACTTCACTCAAGGCTGACCATTGTCAGAAGTTGGAACCCAAATTTTATGGTCCTTATACAATTCTTAAGCGAGTGGGACAAGTGGCCTATCAGTTAGCTTTGCCTAGTCATTCTAAGCTCCATCATGTTTTTCCTCTCTCCTGCTTAAAGAAGGTGATTGGAAGTAGGTGCCAAACTCAAACCAGTCTTCCCGAGTTGGATGAAGAAGGCTCCATATGGTTGCAGCCACAAGCAGTCTTGGACCAACGTGAGTGTCATCTCTGTTAGTGCACCATCAAGGAAATTTTATTACAGTGGAAAGATACAACTCCAGTAGATGCCACCTGGGAGCCAGCGACTATTCTGCAACATTTTCCTCATCTCAAGCCTTGAGGAAAAGACTGTTTTTAAGGGGGAGGGAATGTCAGGCACCTAACCTCCCTAACACCTCACGTAGGTAGAATAATATATTTTACATGCAATAAAGGCCAATATTAATAAGACCTAATAATAAGGAAGAATAAGTCAAATGTAAGAAGACCTAATAGAAGCTTCCACTTCTAGAAGATCTTCCTCTATATTGTTATTTTGGTAGATAGATTTATTATAAATAGGAGTCAAGGGTACGAGAAGTTTTGTCTTGGATATTATTGTAATAGAGATCTTCTTTGCTAGAGGTTTCCCCCTCAAAGAGGCAAGTGAACATTTTTGTCATTAATAAAATTGATCTTTTTAGTGTTAATATGGTATTATTTTGAGATTTTTTTGGATATATCATTATTGTTCTACCTATTATATTATATCTGTAATATTGCAATAATAAAGCATGGCCAAAATATAATTAAATGCCACTAAGATTTATTTTGTGAAGGTAAAGGAGGCATAATGTATTTCAACTTCAAAGGAATCATAGACTGCATTAAATGGGAAAGGAGGAGGTAACAATCTAATCTGGCAAGCATATGCAAAACTTGAAGAGGAAAACAAAGAGATGTGCCTAATATTCAAGACTATATTGGTGCTTGAAAAACATAGCAAGTGATCCAAGAAGAACAAGGAAAACCTAAAAAGGTATGGCAAAAAAAAGTATTTTGGTTTTATTTTTGTTGTAATAAGAGAAGCTATAAGGCACACTAGTGTTGGTATGCATCTCCTTATTATTTGTTTGGGTTGACTAACCATAGTTTGGTCACGTGTTGGAGGAACAATCCCAATATCAAATACCTGGGATATCTTAAGAAGAGATGAGGTTTTCAATGCTCATTTCCAATCCAAAAATAACGACATAAGAAGAAAACCCACTTTTGTAAGGATAAAGTTGTTAGTGAGGGAAAAGACAAACCTTCCATCAAAAAAGATAAGTATTTTTGTAATCGTTGTGTTGACGCCTAAAAAATGCAACATGAGATCCTTGCCTGCAAATAAGTTTCAATGCATTTATACATACATACTATTACTACTAAATAGGTGGGACCCCTTTAGGATAGTAATAAAAGGAAATGACTCCTCTTTCTAAGATGTCAAAGTTTCACTTATCATTTCATTACAAGAATAATTACACAATTGGGAACAAAAGAAAAACTCTGGTTCTAATTGCAATTTATGGATGATTGGTTTATAATTGATTTGAAAATAAATGTTTATGTCGTTAGACATTCTTTCCCTTGCTATATCTAGACTATAAAACCAAGCACAAATTATACACAAACTTATGTTTGGACAATGGGTCATCATATGCTATGGAATTTCTTTAGCAGATTGTATATGTTGTGGATCCGTGTTGTGGTTTTTCACTCGACCTTTTGATATTATAGGTTCATATAGTCACTTTTCCAAAACATTGGACATATGTGTAAAGGGTTTATGGAAGCTAGTGCACTTCATTATGCTATGGTTGATGACATTTAATAATGGGAGATGGGAAGCGATGTGCATTTATTTCACGTCATTCTTACCCTATCTCGGGGACACCGCCTTCACAATGTTTTGGTATTTGCTATGGGTGCTCTAGTAAATAGAAACTCCACCATTTTCGGCCTTGAAGGAGTTGTGTCTCATGGTTTCCTTAGCTTTACTCTTACAGGTATGAATTTTATCTCTTAAATTGAAACTCTACTCGAGTTAAAATCGTTTTGTTGGCTCTAGGACTTTGCATACAAAATTTATTTGTTCTCCAAAGTTTATAGCATTTCGATTTAGGGTTTTCCTTGTTTTTCCTTTTGGGCATTGAGCAACTCAAACCAAAACTATAGCTCGACTCTTTGTTTGGGTTAGGGTATGAATTATGTTGTGCCTGGAGGAAACGTTGTATTTATACTGTTGATACTGAGTCTATGGTGTATTGTTTTCATTCTAGCTGTGCAAAATGTGATGTATTTGCTTTCCTGTTGGCATAAAATTGATCTGAACCCGAGTTCTTGCTCGACATTCTACTCTTGTTGGATTATATTGATTGGTTGCATTTGAAACAAACATTGGCAATTGAACTGTTGGAAAATGTTTTTACAACAATTAAATTCGTGTTTTCTCAGATTCTATGACTAATTTATAAAGTGTTCTATTTTTCTGTAAAAGAAAAGGGCAATGAAGGGTTCTTATATTACCCTAGCCAAACCCAGACCTTGGAAAATTTGTATGTGGTAAATTTTGTCACCTTGGAAGTTTTCCAAGAAACTTTTTGGGAAGAAATTGTTATTGTCGTGCTTATGGGGTGCACTGCAAATCTCACACCTACTCTATTTCGTTTCAGGCCTTGTTTCCAATTGGATTAGAACATGTAGATAATTTGAAGTCTTGTTTCTTGCCCCAATAATCATAACATTGATTCAAAATATCAAAATCGTGGGCTCGCTATGGTATTTATCCACCAAGAATTAGGTTGACTTCTAAATTTAATATAAGTTTTTGATTATTAAACCCACACTAGGGTTTTAAAGCCACTTTGTTTTCGATGCTAATGATTTGAGGTTATAGCGAAATTTTTTATGCACCATCGAAGGGTCCTTGTGATTCCTTTCAGTCTTTCATGTCGATTTAAAATATTTTAGTTATGATTATTGTGAAGCCAAAATGCTTTGTTATTGGTCTTCTACCAATCACTTTACCATTTTAAAATAATATTTATGGTTTTGGGAAAAAAGAAAAGGAAGACTACGAAGTTGATAGTTCTAGAATTTTCCTCAAGTTTGATATTAAATTGTTTGAAGGTTGTAGTTAATGGATGTTGTATGATGAAGTGTTAAAAAATTAATGGTTGTGGCTCAAATGAGTTTTGGTTAAGGGGATTCTTGCTATCCAAATCAGGTTGGTGAATAATGGTAAATTATTTTCAACAAAGAATATTATTATGAACTATAGAATTAATGAATGATATTTTATTTAATGGAACAATAACCATCTTACTCTCGTCCATGATATCACTTTTTTCTCATCATATGCCCATCATTCTCCCAATAATATTTAATTCACTTCCCTATTCTGTTATTATAAATTCATTCAAAGGATTTGGATGATGATTTGAGTGAAGGTTTCAATATGAAGGCATTGTTTATTAAAGGAAAGGCTCTCCATTTTTCTTGAACAATATCCATTTGTTCTTTTCCTTCATGATATCATTTTTCATTCATTTCAAAGCCCCCCATCTTCCCAATAACCCTGTAATTCCCTGCTCATTTGCAATTAATTATTAAATTCATTGTTTGGTGGATTGTATCAATGGATGGATTGCATATGATTTTGTTTTGAATAATAGAGCCAACATATCGATTTTATTTTAGGTAGAGTATTAGTGAATGGATTGTTAAAAAAAAAATTATTCTGATAGAAATATTGCTTCAGGATGAGTTTTTTTAGCAGGAGAAGCAATGGTAGAGGTGCAAACAGAGGTAGAGGAAACAATTGGCAAAGAGGCCATAGAAGGCCATGATTATCAATACATTTTTACGCTAATCCACAAGAACTAAATCATCTTTTCAAGATGGGTTCTTCAACCTAGTTTGCCAATGGATTCTCAAACCCCGACCTGAGAGGCCTCTTTTCCAGCCACATCAAAAATTATCTAGTATTTGTTTTCCCCCTCCCGTTTCTATGCAGCCAAAACCACCTGCCAATGATGGTTGGCAAGAGATCATCCATCAGCCCACTGCACGTCATAATGGTTGGTCTACAGTATCGTTGTTGTTTCCTCCGCCTCCACCGCCATTCAATGAAAATTCCTAAGTTGATCACATTGTTTTTCCTGCCCAGTCCTCACATGCAAGCAAAATACTCAAAACCACCATGCCTGAACCAGAGATCGATAAAGGGAAAAAAGTGGCCAATTCCCCTAGCTCTTCCAAAAATTCCTTTGAATATGTGTTCTCCCATCTTCACACCAAAGAAAATTTCTCCCATGTCATCAACGAAATCCATCGTCAAGGTTCCAATCAGCCTAAGGATGCAATAGAAATATCAAAAGAGGGCAGTAGTGAAACAAGGTAAACCGCCTCTCATAGCAAATATGGATTTTGATGTTGTTATTGGTATGGCAACAAACTAGTTTTTTTTTGGACAACAAGCATATATTTAGACAGAATGTTTTGGAAAACGTGGATATTATCCTATTTTTGGTGAACAATGATGTTTTATTTTTCTTAATAATAAAATGTTTGACTATTTATGTGAATGGGAGTTTCAAGAAAAATGTTGGAGCATGTCTTGGGTTATCATATTTCACATTATGATTATTATTGAAGTCAATAAAATGGGAGTAACAAGGAGGAGTCATATTTTGTTAAAATTTAACAAAAATATTAGGGGTCTAATCCGGATTTTATGAGCAGAACAAAATGAATACAGATTATTAATAGGTGCTTAACACAAAATAACAAAGATACAGTAAAGACAGTTTTCTATTCAATAACAAAATAAGTTGAAACTGTAAAATGCAGCGGAAACAAGCTTGTTGGAATGGTGGTGGCTTATCTCTGAGAAGAGATGTGACGACAGCGTGCATTCACCAGAAGAAGATCACAATGAGGCTCTGAGGCCTTTTTACAATAACCAAGAATGCCAAAAACCCTAGACATCCAAAAAACTAACCCTAGGAGATGAAGCGCCAAAAGTCATGTGGGCCCCGTTTGGGTAAGTTAGTACATCAACTTCTCGGGGTCATAACTTTTGCATACGATCTCTGTTTTAGGCGTGTGATATCCCGTTGGAAAGGTATCTTCGAGGAGATTCATTTTAAGGGCTCATTCATGCCTTCAACTATAATTGAGGAGATTGATCCCGAAAAACCTTCATTTAGGCCCTCAAAATGGCCCCAGAAGTTAAAACTGCTAAAAATAGTAAATTGCCAAAATTGTCAGAAAATTGTTTTGATCCAGTTGGAAAAGGTGGGTGGCCACTGATATCCATTTGGATCAATCCTCCATCCTTAGGAAGCAATGGTCTCCATTGCGTTGAGGTCCCCCATCAGATGAGGAAATTTCTGTTGAATTTGGCCCCGGGTGAGCCACTTGCCTTGGTGCAAGAGTTGACTTGCTTTGACGACTCGATAAAGCTGGATCCTTTGTTGTCGAGTGCCCTTGATCTGTCTATCCACAATCTGATCATTGGATTCCTATTGTAGGCAGTCGGGGTTGATATTTTTTGGTGTCAGTTGTTCTGCTACTTCTGAGGTGTCCAATAATGGTGGGAAATAAGGGCGAAGGAGATCCACGTTGAACATTGGGTGCAGACCAAGGAAAGGAAGAATGTTGAGCTCAAAATCATTATCCCCCATGGCCTTGGTGATAGTGTACGGCCCATAATGGAGTGGGCAAAGCTTCTGATGGGGTCCTATAATGTGTTCTTTCTGCAAGTGCAACTAAACTTTATCGCCCACCTGAAACTTATGCAGCACCCGATGTTGATCATGGCGTTGTTTGTACTTGTCATTGGACTTCTATAGGATATCCTGAACCTTTTATCGGATGTCATGGATCCGCTCAATGAACCAGGTGGCTTTGTCATCTTTAGTTGGAGTAGGAGATGAATCGGTCGAGGTGATTGCAAGGGGAAGTGCAACATCTATGGGTCCCAATGGTTGGAATCCCAACCCCACTTGAAAGGGGTTGTGGTCGGTTGAGCTATGCAGGGCTCGGTTGTAGCTATGTTGGACATAGGGAAGGCTCTCATCCCATGTGC
>SNQJ01S0011428.1:4514-55532 GCA_010110895.2 Picea sitchensis | reverse complement strand
GGTGCGTCGGGGGTCAGAT
Organism: Picea sitchensis; assembly: GCA_010110895.2. Taxonomy (NCBI): domain Eukaryota; kingdom Viridiplantae; phylum Streptophyta; class Pinopsida; order Pinales; family Pinaceae; genus Picea; species Picea sitchensis. The sequence continues at coordinate 55,513 of SNQJ01S0011428.1, read as the reverse complement.
CGATGGGGTGCTTGACCTGGCAGTGCAGAGGTACCCCTGTAGGTGAGGAGAAGATATCTGAGTATTCTTCCATGACCTTATCTACTTGCTTCTGTTGTGTGGAGAGGTAGGCCGCAAAGACCCTAGATGTGGATGTGATATTTCGCTTATTCTAAGAGCGAATCACGAAGAAGATAAACTTCCCCGTTTGAGAGATGACCTTCCTGCATTGCTTAGCAGAGATCAAGGAAATAGCACTAGGTGGGACTGCCTCGGATATCCTGTACAATTTCCTATTCAAAGTAATAATAACACTACGAGGCCTAGACTCATATACAACATGGCATTTCCATAAATAAGGTTGGCCCAAAAGAACATCACAAACTTCGAGAGGAGCAACATCACACAATACCTCATCTTTGAAGGGCTTGATGTTGTACGACAGTCGGCACTATTAGCTGACGCGGAGATAGCTTCCTTGGAGGAGCCATCCAATGGTGTAAAGTTGTGGGTGCGGCGTTGTTGGCAGGGCCAGCCGCTTGACAACCTCTACTGAGATGAGGTTCTTCTGGCTATCGCTATCAATGATGAAGTGCAGCAGGGTTCCTTTTACCCACATCTGTGAATGGAAGAGGCGCTCTCCTTCTTTTGGCTCGTCTGGTTCACTAGGCTGGAGCTTGGTGGTAGAAATGGTGGCACTGGGTTCCGTGTCAATGATTTGTCTTCCCCTTTCTAGTTCTAGCTCAGAGTCATAATCTACATCTTATTCAAAGGCTTTCATTTCAGCCACCAGGGACTACTTTGAGCGACAGTCAGCAGTGTTATGCCAAGGGATCTTATGGAAGTCGCACCACTTCTCGGTATCTTTCTTTGTCTTTCCAATGTCCTTATTTGCTTGCGACTTGGACTGGTTGTCCTGATACTGTCCATCTTTGCTCTGTCCTTTGTTCAGTGGGTTGGGGCCACCCTTTCCTGGTTTTGTTGTGAGGGGTTCCCAGGCCCAAATTGCTGAGACTTTTGTTTGAGCTTCTGCTCGATTTTGACGACATATCGGTAGGTCACGCCCAAGGATGAGATATCCAGAAATTCGATTTCGGTCTGGATGTATCTATGCAGAGCACCGCAATACTTAAGCACCAGATGTCTCTCTGAATATTTGATACCCAACTTGGTGCGCAAGGTATGGAAGATATTTGTGAAATATGGCACTGCTTGGTCTATTTCTTGTCGCAGTGTGGTCCATTTGGTATATAGGTTGTCATAAATTCCGACAGGGTAGTATTGTTCCTTAATAACATCCCTAAAGGATTCCCAGGTGGCTGTGACTGAAAATAGTGAGGTTTCCTCTGTTTCCTTTTTCTCACGGAAAGTTTCCCACCAATCTTTGAAATGGGGAATGACTTTGAGGAGCGCAAAAGTAATCTTTTCTTTATTAGAAAAGTTATGGACAGAAAAATGCCCTTCTAGTAGATTCAACCACTTGTCTACAGCATCTGCGTCTATCTGACCTTCAAATATAGGAATATCGAAGTTTATTTTTACCTTGAAGGGGGTGGCGCCTCCATTCGAAGAAGATGCGTCGCCTGTTGGTAGTCGCCGAAGGATTTGCGCGAAACTAACCATCATCTCGTTCCTCTGTTGCGTGAGGGATTACTCAATCAATAGTTTGAAAGGATCTCCTATCCCATCATATTTATTTTCTCCTGCCATGGGAGGTCACTTGGGCATGTGAGAGCTTCTTTCCTCAAGAGAAACAATCTCGAGACCCAACTCTTTGTACTCTGACCTCGTTGGGGACATGCATTAAGATGACAAGGAGCAGACCGCTCTGATACCACTGATCCAGATTTTATGAGCAGAAAGAAATGAATACAGATTATTAACAGGTGCTTAACACAAAATAACAGAGATACAGTAAAACCGGTTTTCTATTCAATAACGAAATAAGATGAAACTGTAAAATGCATCGGAAACAAGCTTGCTGGAATGGTGGGGGCTTATCTCTGAGAAGAGATGTCATGGCAGTGCGTATTCACCAGAAGAAGATCACAATGAGGCTCTGAAGGCATTTTTACAATAAGAAAGAATTCCAAAAACCCTATACATCCAAAAACCTAACCCTAGGAGATGATGCGCCAAAAGTCATGTGGGCCCCGTTTAGGTAAGTTAGTACCTTCCTAGGGTCATAACTTTTACATGCGATCTTTGTTTTAGGCATGTGATAGCCGTTGGAAAGGTATCGTTGAGGAGATTCATTTTGGGGGCTCAATCATGCCTTCAACTATCATTGAGGAGCTTGATCCCGAAAAACCTTCATTTAGGCCCTCAAAATGGCCCCGGAAGTTAAAACTGCTAAAAATAGTAAATTGTCAAAATTGTCAAAAAATTGTTTTGAGCCAGTTGGAAAAGGTGGGTGGCCACCGATATCCATCTGGATCAGGGTCCCACCTATTTATTTATTATTTAATAGACCCATATTTATTTTATTATTATCTATTTGTCTCAAACTAGTGGTTAAGCTAACTAAAGATTAAAAAAAAGAAAGGTAGTTGAACTACCATAACTTGTTTGAAGAAGAATAAAATCTCAATCAAAAGGAGAGAAAAAGGAGGAGAGAGACAAAGGAGAACTTCTGATATAAAGTCTTCTCTATACTTGTGAGGTATTTCTTTTCTTCATTCATTCTGAGTTTACTAGAAAGGTAAACCATCTTGATGACAACATGGTCTTATTGAAGGCAACAGGATTCAAAACTGAATCAAATCTTTCAGTGGCTTGTTTCTAAAGGTTATGATATTTCTTGGCGGTCTATATGTTCTTGTTTGTTTATGGATTAGATTTCATAACTAATAAAGAATATTTTTCAAGGTCAAGTGACAACAATTTTATGGCAAGCTGATCCAAATCTTTAGCTTCAATTTCTTTTGTTGTCAAAGTCTTTTTGTATGGTTTCCATCAGAGGCTTCTAAATCTGACTTTGGTCCCACCCTTGCAGGGGTTTGTAAAGAGATTTTTTCTTTGTATTTTATAATGAAATTAATATAAAGAAATCAATTTTCTGATTTCAGTGTTACATGTGTATCTTATGATATTGCTTAGATTTTACTTTTATTCTCATCCTTGTTCCTTTACACACTTATGTATATCTTCGTTTCTTTTATTTTTCACAGTTACATTTAACATATAAAATAATCCTTAGTCCCTAGTACATATTACATGTGGATTACGATATTGTTTGGAATTAAAGGCTATAAACCCCGAGTAACATTCCCAACTATCTTTCCTTAGCCTAGCAAGATTTTAAAATGCTTGAGTAAGGTTCTTCATACCTTTTCTTCAACATGTTGCAAGATAAGTGGGCACTTGGAGGAGAAGTGTTGGAAGCTCCATATTGAGCTCCGCCTTAAGCATCAAAAGGGAAATCTATTCAATAGATGGATAACAAAGATAAAGGGTAATGAAGAAAAAATGAATTAGAAAATCAAATTGAAGCAATATCTAAAAAGACAAAACACTCAAATAAGTAAGCAAGGATGAAGTACAAAGGTGTCCACTTCATCATTGCGAGATAATACTAGTAAGAAATATTTCCTAGCCTCTTGGGTTCATTATCTTAATGGAATACAATCATAGTCTTGGAGAGATTCTAAGATGGTGGTAATATTCAATATGTATCGCTATTAGTGTAAATTTCAAATAGAATATCACTTCCACTTGAGGTTAACAAGTAGGATGCAACCTTGTAAGATAAGGAGAAACTTGATACCCACACACATGGAAAATACATGGAGTACTCATTCCCAAGAAGTGGATTTTGGGAATGTTAGAAAAAATGAGGAATCGAAGGGTAGTACTAGACCCAATTGTTTGGACAACTCATTAACTACAGAGGAGTAGTACCCAATATGAATATGCAAAGCTATTCCAATTTAGAACATTACTAGGCCTCAAGATAAAAAAAATACAAGGTTGGTTCTAGAATTTTGGGAATTATTTCTAGTTTAGAGTTCCATAGTAGGGTTGAGAGATAAGGATAATATCTAATGCATATAAAGTAGGGGGATAAAGGAACAATAATGTAACAATCTTGGAGATCACCATATTATGGCGACTATAAGCTCAAAAGATCACGTTTGTAATCTATAATTTGAAATTCAAGCATGGAAACCCCAATGGAGCAGGAAACACAGTCACTCCAAGAGAGTTAAGTGCTCTTGTTAAGGTTCCTTCACTTAATACTTGCATTTCAAACCAAGCAAATCCAAAGAAAAAATACATTTTCCATTTCCCCACAAGAAATAAAGTATTTAGGGGGTGGAAATCTATAGAAACGATATGTATAAATTGTCCAATACCAATGGTGTGCCTTCAAATAAGGGATGAGGCATTAGTTGGGGAAGAGTTCCAAAGAGAGAAGGAAACCAACAACATGGTACCAATCTATATTTTCTACAACAAAGTGATGAAGTATGTCTGGTCATCACACAAGATGATGTTCCAATGCAATCTTCCATACTTGTACCTATTTAATTATCTTTGATGTAAGAAGGGAATTGTTGGTCATGAAGAAATGGGTTAAGTACAAAAAATATATAGTAAAAGTGAACTTCAAGAGAATCATGGAATGAGAATTTAAAGAGAGAATATAAACACCACTTCCACATTGAAGAAAGGATACCGACACCATATTTATAATGTAGAAAGCATATGGCTTAATCTTTTGAATTTATAGCTCTTTTGGTGCCAAAAGAATTCAAAATTGGCAGGTGTGATGTAAAATAGATTAGTGAAGTTAATAAACAAAATGAATTGAAAGATAAAATTTATTTTTATGTTCTTAAACTCATGTAGTGAAATGAGCACCTTAATTAGAAATAGGTGTTTCCCATTTCCATGATATTTGTAGGTTTAAATGCAGGTGATTGTTGAAAAAGTATTCATTGATAAGTAGAAATTCAAGAATGGAAAACCCAATGGAGGAGGAAACACAATCACTTTTTAAGGTTCCTTCACTTAATACTTGCATTGCAAACCAAGCAACTCCAAAGAAAAAATAGATTTCCCACTACCGCACAAGAAGCAAAGTCTTCCAGGGGTGGAAATCTCTAGAACAGATATGTATAAATTTTCCAATACCAATGGTGTACCTCCAAAGAAGGGAGGATGCATGTGTTGGGGAAGAGTTCCAAAGAGAGATGGAAACCAATAACATGGTACCATTGATGAGCATTAGAAAATGGAATTGAAGAAAGTGTATTCTTGTTCAACATATAAGGGTATATGAGCATTTCCAATGAGGGAACTACAACAAAGTGATGAAGTATGTTTGGTCATCACATAGGATGATGTTCCAATTAAATCTTCCATACTTGTGCATATTTAATTATGTTTCATTTAAGAAGGCCATTTTTGGTCATGAAGCAATAGGCTAAGTACACCAAATATATAGGAAAAGTTAAATTAAGGAGAAGCATGGCATGGACTTTGAAGAGAAAAGACACCAATTCCACATGGAAGAAGGTGGAAAGCATATTTAGAAGGTGGAAAGCATATGGACTAATCCTTTGAATTTATATCTTTTTTGGTGCCAAAAGAATTCAAAATTGGGAGGTGTGATCTGATATCGATCATTGAAGTTAATAAACAAAATGACTTGAAAGGATAAAATTTATGTCTATGTTATTAAACACATATAGTGAAATGAGCACCTTAATTATTTGTAGGGGTTTCTCCTTTCCATGATATTTGTAGGATTAAATGCAAGTGATTGTTGACAAGGTATTCATCGATAAGTAGAGGTACAATGAGGCAATTTTCAACATGGTGTTCATTGAAAAGGATCATGACCGACAAGGTGGATGAGTGACAAAGTATTTGACCAAAAATCCAATTAACCAACAAGGGAGTTGACCAACAAGAAAAATCATTGACAAGAAAGCCAACCAAAAAGAAAATTAATTAACAAGGTAATTCATCGACAAAGTAGCAAGCTAATAAGAGAGTTCTTGAATTTACTAACAAGGTGGATGATTGAAAGTATATTCATCAAAAATAAAGTCACTGAAAATAAATTTATTAACAACAAAACCATCAACAACAAAGTCATCAACATAGAAGCGATCATTGACAAATCATTAACAACAAAGACATTGATAGAGAATGGCCATTGATAAGGAATACCATTGATATAGAGTTTATGGATAGGTTGTTCTTAGATGTATGATTCCAGCCTTAAAATAATGAGCATAGCCACCCAACTAAGACCATTGACCAATAGACACAAGGATTCTATTTGGACTCCACGTGGCCTTCCACATATGTGAGAAAAAAACAAACAAATAAGGAAAACTAGGAATGTAAATGGAAAATTACATGACATGTGGACTATAGCCCTCATTGTTGAGATGGTGGTGAGTTAGATGGAGCCATGTAGTCACCATATATTCCCTCCACACATGCATACAAAAAAAATGTATAAGGAGATCAAGAATCCTAAATGTTTTTAATGAGAAGTTGTAGAAGCTAGAGAGACTAATTCTTGGTAACATTTGGATCTCTTGGAAGATGGAACATTGGAAATCTAAAAGGATAGAAGATAAATATGATGAATTATGAGCCATGAAGTGATTTTTGGATCAATTTAACAACGTGGCACTTAGATAGTCCGTAGGGATGAGAATTTTAGGAACTACGTTAGTTTTATCTCTAGAGGAGTTGTGAGTAGGGAGAAATAATATGGAAATAAAGAAGAGATAGTATTCAATATTTTAACAGAGTCAATAATAATGCACAATAATGAATCTTTACAATGTCTACTTCTGAATTTCAATAAAAAACTAAGGGAGCATAATATTGGAGTCAAAGTAGAGGAAGTATTCAACATTAATAGAAACCTCGAATCTCTTGGGCAATCTTGAAGATCTATAAAATCCTTTTGTAATATGAACTGATTGAAATATAATAAAGAGTGGGGCAATCCTTTTCTATGCTAGAGTTTTCCCACACTGGGTTTTTTGGGGTAAATCTATGTTTCCATTATTTTATGTGATTCTTTCTTACTTTTCTGAAAGAAATAAATTGTGTTGACATTTTTATTTAAAGAGAGAATCACACAAAGTGAATACACTAGTAATGACACTTATAGTCTAGAAAAAAATACAATATATCAATCTTGAATAGACTTCTAGTCCTATAAACTAATCTATGATATATCCCTCATCAAGGATAACCATGTATCTATTAAAATTCAAGGCACGAGCCATATAAATAAGCATATACAAAAACCCTATAAGCTAGGATCAAAAACCCCTATTTGGAGATAATACATGCCACTTAAGAAAAAATAAGGAGGGTTTTACCTCAAACAACCTGGCCATAGGAGACAACATTGAGAAAATTAAAGAAGATATTACTTGTGCTTTCCTCTCCACCTAGAACTTCACTATTATGGAGCTATGTGGAGAAGAAGGATGACCCAAAACTTGAGATGCACTTGCCATGTAACCCAAACTACCTTGCAAGTGAGATTGATCACCCTTTTTGATTAATTGTGGATCCATAGGCATCTTAAAATGGGTATTTGGGGCCTCGAATAAGGATCCCTGAATAGAGCCCATCATAATAAACATGAGATTGAAAGCCACCATATCGGTTGCTAGAAATCATTTACTTTTGTGATTGTTTGTGAAAGGACCCAAAACTTGAGATGCACTTGCCATGTAACCCAAACTACCTTGCAAGTGAGATTGATCACCCTTTTTGATTAATTGTGGATCCATAGGCATCTTAAAATGGGTATTTGGGGCCTCGAATAAGGATCCCTGAATAGAGCCCATCATAATAAACATGAGATTGAAAGCCACCATATCGGTTGCTAGAAATCATTTACTTTTGTGATTGTTTGTGAAAGGTTACCCATGAAAAGGGGAGGCAGGGGTGGGGGGAAGTTCTCTTCGAATCCAGAGGAAAAAGAATCCTGAATTTCTACTATAATCTAGGGAATGAAACCAATAATAAAGCCAAGTATTGTGCCCTTCTAAAAGGTATTCAATTGGAAAACCAACGAGAAATTTAAACTCTGAATATAGTAGGAGATTCGAAGACGATCATAAGAATAATGATCTTGGGTTCTCATCCAAAAAATATGAGTCCAAAAAGGGTCATAAAGAGAATTTGTCTCTTCTCAAGGACCTTGAAAGTCAATTTTTTTCACGTCCTTAGAGGTAATAACGTTGAGGCTAATAAAATGGCCAACCTGGCCATAGGAAAACCACCCGAAACTTTAGGAGTGGATGATGAGGAATGTATAGCCCCCCCCCATGTAATGATCGTTGCTTACAATAGGAATAAGACCCACCACGTGCTGGGGAACTCAGGAGGCAATCGTACATCCTACATGCAACCCAACACATGAAGATGAGATATGGAAAGAGTTAAGGCTTGACATGTGATAAAACGTGCTAATAGGAATTGGTACACCCACTTCATCATGGAAATGGATGGTAACGTCTCCCTCTCAGTTGAAATCATGGGTAACAAGAAGATGAAAGCTCTAAAACAGATGGGTTGAGTGTGTAGCAGTCTTGATGCAGTGTGGAGACGTTTTGTTGACGACAATTTCAGTCCTTTTTTTGGGTTTGCAAAGGATCCAAGTGCAACGAACCAGGCCATCCGAGTACTTCCAAGATCTTCTCATCATTCTATGAATTGGGTCCTTTCCATGTCTACCTATCATGAATTCGTCAGTGGTTGTGCCTTGGGGGGTTATAATTCACCGCTCCCGACCTAACTCTCATGTGTTGTGGCCTTCTTGAACTCTCTCTTGGTTTTTTCTGGTGTATGTCCTCTGCTCCCTCCTTGATTTATCTCTTTCATCCTCTCTAAGACACCTCTCTCTGCGTCTTCCATCTTGGCTATGCCTGGGTGAAGCTTCTTCCCTATCCACTTCTGGGCCCTTTGTTTCCTCGTTCACTTTTGGGTCTTAGTGTGTTCCCCCTCGCCACTTTCAGAGCTGCCACCCTACTAACATCATGGATAACATATATGATTCTCTCAAGGCGCCAAGGGACACAAACTCTTTGTATTATTTTGCAGGGCAAGGACAACAAGATTCAAAGAAAGAATGTTTTGGGTGCCAAAGGCTGAGAATTCATCTAGGAGAAATCAGCTCCATGATGACTTTCGAGTTGGAAACTCTCTCACAACATCGACATCTCATTGAAAGATTGTAGGAAGAAGTGTTCTCTAAATGCATCCAAATTGAGGATCATCGCAGTCAAATGGAGAACCTGCAAGGACGTCTGTATCAGATGGAGAACAACTATAAGCAACCCAACACCCCTGACAACACTCGGGAAGCTTCAAGAAATGTCTCAAAAACCACTGTGAATCAAGTTCCATACCTAAACAAGCCAACAATGGATGCAAATTGGGAGCAACATGAACATCCAGAGGTCAAAAAGGAACCAGGTAACTGATATTGTAATTTTTAAGAGTTATTTTTTGTTTAACAATATGCATAAATGGAGTTTTTTATAGGTTGTATTCCATGAATTACAATAGAAATGTCATAGTTAATAAATTTGGCAAATCCGTGGATACAAATTGTGTAACAACGGTCTCAATTTTCAAAGAAACTAAATTATGAAGGCCTAACATTGCCTTTTTTTGTACTACGGTGGATTTATCCACACCTTTTTAATACAAATTTCCCCAGTTCTTGTAAAACAAAAAAAGGGGGTTACCCATAAATAAATAAAAACCCTTAGAGAGTCCACTCCAAGTCACACCACATTAATATTACCATCCATAGAAAATACTTCTTCCACATCAACCTAGGAGCCATCACCACTGCTATGGAAGAGTGTGATGTATCAATTCTCATATCACTCTCACCACTAGGGGTTCCTTCCAAAATTGATCTCAAGTTATACCTAGAATGTTATTTCTTCATTGACAGCACTTCCTAATCGAATTCCTTTGCATTGGATCAAGCCTCTACAATATCCAATGCACCACTCTTCATCACTTATAAGTGTTCCACATTAAATCCCTCAATCTATTCCACCACTCTAAGTCATCCATTTCCATGCATTTTCACCCCAATCCACCTAGACCTAATTTTTCCCCATAGCTTGATCCACCTTCAAGACATTATCTACCCAATCTATAATGTACCCATCCTCCAAGTTTAGTCACACTACTAATAAAAAATGACTAAATTTTAACTCAGATACCAATTCTAAATGCGGAAAGTATACATCATGGAAAAACAATCACATGCAATTATACATGTGAATTACAAACATAAATACAATTAATTGAAACATGCACAACAATAGTTAAACACATAATCAACATTAAATCACATAAAAACATAGATTTGAATGCATAAATTTATCCATAGTAGATAGAAACAAATAAGATAAACTTCATAGTGAAATGCACAACAATTAACTTAGCATTCAACATAATTAAACACAATGAATATGAACACTTATCTTGGTAAATAAGCAACCCCCTGTAGCGGAAATACGTTCCTCCCAACCATAGAATTATTGTTCCATTTCTCAACAACAAGTCACCCTCAAGTTGGGGCTATGAATCCAGAAGAGACGGTGGTCCCTAAGGATGACTATTCTCCCCTCTCAGTAACTAAATTCCTTCATGCATTCCAATCCACCATATATCTTTCCCCTCAACCCACACAACCCAAGAAATGGGATCCCCTTCTCTGCTACGCAATACCTCAAGCTATCCCACTTCTGTTTAAGGCTCCAACATAGGTCAGACAAGAAATCGCTTTGTTGGGGACTTCAAGAATCTACAACTACACAAGAAATCTCACAAAATAAACTTACTTGCTCGCGTTTACACTTTGTTTCTCATAATATTACTCATGATCCTACATCCTATTTCCCCAATAATTTATATCTCCAACCAGTTGTTAGACATGCCCATTATGGCTTCCTTCAATCTTGAACACTTAGAATTCTCTTGTTGTCCAAGAATATGTATACAAAAACTGCTCTCTTTTTCCATACAAATTTCCTTCTCTTCCCATGCTTGCTTGATTCTCACTACTCCCTAAAAGAATTTACTTGACTCTCACACTTCCCTCATGCTTGCATGTACTCAACTCATGCTCTCAATAACTATGTGAGTTGACTTTAGAAACCAACACTCTTACATGTATTCAATGATTGGGGCTTGGAAACACTCTAAAGGAAATAAAAGGTTCATAGAAAAGATAATTTGGAAAGATTGTTTGGGTTTAATACACATGGGTACTTCCCCCTTGAACCCCCTCTCTTGTGGGAACTTAGTCCCCATGTCTCTGTCCATGTCCATTTGCAATTGACGATACATTTTATTTATGATATACAAATTTTACATATTACACTTCTTGGTTTGTGGTTGTACATCGTATTTACATTATAAATCACTAAATTGGGGATTAAAAATGGGGATGTTACATTCCCCTCCCCCTACAATTTGCACTGTCCTCAGTGCACATCACTATAAAATATTACATAATTACATACATAATTTTTTTCATCAAAAAACTTGATAATTTTGCAACTTAATGACTCATGCAACAATTCTAATCAAAAACTCTCGTTCCCCTCAACCTACACAACCTAAGGAATGAGATTTGGCATCGGTCAAATAGGAAGTCTCAGAATGATAGCTCTGAGAACTTTAGTTTCCAAAATGGAGTCTTTGTACACTTATGTATAATGCACATTCAACTTTCTTCAAATCTTGCAAAAATTTATGGGTACTCCTAACGCATGGTCTCTGCATGATCCCATGTGGTGTATTTAGGACTGTAGAAGGTCCATTGGAGCTTTACCAATCCAATGGATTTGTTCCTAAGAACTTTGAATTTCCAGTCCAAGATGTGCACTGGATCTACCCGAAAGTGTCATTTGTGTTCCACCTGGATCAAAATCCAATCAATCACATGGTTAGGACCGGGTACATACTTATTTAATAAAGACACATGGAACATGTTATGAATTCTCACGGATGCATGTAATGCAAGCATGTATTCAACTAGGCCTACACTTTATATGATTCCAAATGGCCCACAATATATCACTCCCAATTTCAGGAAACTTCCCAATATCAACAATCTCCTCTTGGATTTAACCTTTAAAACCGCATGCTCTCCCACTTTGAATTATCTATATGTTCTTCCTTTATTGGCATAACTCTTCTACTTGTCTTGTGAAACTTTCAAATTATTTATGATCTTTACCATATGCTCTTCCATTTCCCTTAACAATTCTATCCCGATGACAACTATATTTGTTGGGTTATCCTAGCTCACCGACATGTTGCATTTTCTACCATGCAAGGCTTCAAATAGGATAATCTTCAATGATTTTTTATACCCATTGTTGTAATAAAATTCAACTAAATAGAGATAGTCCTCCCACTTAGGAGGCTTTTCCATTATATACATTATCAACATATCTTCAATTATCCTATTAATCCTCTATGTATATCCATCTAAATCTGGGTGATATGTTGTACTGGAATTCAAATTGGTCCCAAATCCCTCAAACAATCCCTTTCAAAAATTAGAAGTGAACTTGGGATCTCAATCTGACACTATTGTCTTATGCACACCTTGTAGCCTAGCAATTTCTTTCATATAAATTTCTGCAATATTGGCTACCTTATTAGTTACTTTTACTGGAATGAAATGTGCAAACTTTGTAAGCTTTCCCACCACTACCAAGATTGAATCACGGTGCCTTGTTTTCTTGGGAAATTTGGTAATGAAATCAATAGTAACAATTTCTCATTTCCATTCAGGAATGGGCAATGGTTGTATAAATCTCGCTGGATATTTGTGCTCAGCCTTTACCTTTTGGAATTCTGTCGATATGGCTAAATAATAAATCACATCTCTCTTCATACTGGGCCAAAAATACTATCCTATTATAGCTGTAATCGTTTTCTGGTATCCTGGGTGTCCAACGTATGGAAGATTGTGCATTTATTTTAAAACTAAATTTATCAATTCCTAATAATTGGGAACTGTTGTACCCACAACAATTCCTAATAATTGGGAACTGTTGTACCCACAACAATTCCCAATTAATTTTTCTACCTTATAAAAAATAAATGGGACCCCCCTTAATAAATTCTACTTGACCTAATACCTAAGGCACACTATATTCTAAGGTTTGGCTATCATGAGCAATGGAGGTTTTGCCTACCCTTTTTGTTGGTCACTAATATTTTCTAGTGTTCCTAAACCATCATGTCTAACCTTTCGTAAAGGACTAATCCTAACCTACCAAGCCAGTGTAAATATTCAAAAGACCACAAACTCCTTACCTGTGTTTATTACTTACCTATTCTCTAATCACCTACTACCGCTTTCACAGGAGGAACCTCGCGACGAATCCTTAGTGATTCCCCCAAACACTAATGATTATTTTCCCTCGACCCACAAAGAACAAGCTTGTAGGAAATCTCATGTGGGTGATTCACAATGAGAACACAATGTTCCTATCGAGTTTCACAACTACCCATGAAGCGCACACCTTTGTGGAATAATGCTTCACGGTGTTTCACACAAACCTGCCAAAAGTGATTCTCTACCTTCCCACAGGTCGCATTCCCATAGGATGAAGTCTCGCACGGCCCATAGATCTCCTTATCCAAAGCATGATAATCCTAAGTGATACACACATCCCTAGTTTGAAAAAGACACAACACAAACCCCATAAAATACCTTATGTCGTTGCGACATCTTTCACCTGTGATTAACCCACACACTACATCCCACAAGAACTTGTGGATTCACCCATGCAGAAGATCCTTACATAACTAGTACAGTAACATATTTCCTGCACCCACAAGACAAGAGCTGCAAAATCTATCTTCCCATGAACCCACATTTGGAAAATTTCGCTCGATCATGTCTTGTTTCCCACCTGTGAAATAATTAATAATAATTAATTGCAATAATACTTCGACGACTAATAGGTAGGACATAGGGTCGAGACTTGACCATTCATATGATTGATATTAATGGATATGGGTATATGAACACTAAGTATTTATGTATCATATCTCATGACAATTGATTAATATTTGTGAATTAAAGTTGTGTGTTTGATAAATCCAAGGAACTTATGTATTTGTGGATCTTACAGGTGGGAAGAACAAGGAAATGTCTAAAGTCACAAGTCTTCACAATCATCCATAGAACCTTGCGCAAGAACCTCAGACGTGATGACAGTGTTCGATACCAGTCACCACATAGGGATTTAGGTCTACAACACATGGGAAGAAATGTACATCATATTTTGTAGTGGAGAATTTTCAGAGAATGACCCCGACCTTGGTGTATATTAGAATATACAAAAGAGAGACATCCATACAGTCGTCACTTAACTTGCATTCCTACCTTAGAATGAAGTGCCCTAGTGGGCATACAATATTTTGAATACACAAGAAAAGATCATTAGCGGAATCCAGACAGTTTTCACAAGATTTATAAGCTGCCAAAACCATTGGTGTTTTTCAACAAAGGATTCCAAGAGAAATTTTCTAAGAAAAAGTTGAAGCCACTGGAGATTATTCAATATTGGTGGGACAAGGAAACTCCCTTCACCTCTAAGATTATCAGGGTATATAATACTCAGTATTTTAAGCCACCATATCAACTATTGATTGCCATGATATGCAAATTGTATGGGGAGGATAATTGCATACACTTCAATCAGGAGTGGACAAACATGGCTCATGCAGTGGAATAAATGGGAGTAGTATTCAATTGGGCGTCGATCTTATCAACCAATGTCTACCTCCACATCCAAGAGACTCGTAGAGGCAATCAACCACGTTTTCATATGTATTCCTTCCTTATTGATGTTATTTGTGCATATATCCCTAATCTAAAAAAGAATTGGGATTGGAATGTAGACTCGCCCCCTATTCATGTATATTTCTCAGAACTATGGACGAGCCGATATCAAGATTTTTTCTATCAAATATGTGATTACTTTAATGCATCAATGTATCAATTGTTCTTCGGCCAGAACATGTAGAGGATATCAACGAAATCATTAGAAACCCAACAGGAAATAGTGAATTGGTACCTAGAAAATAAATATACCTACATTCATGTGTGTGGGTGTAATGCTCCACCACACCTATTACCCAGGTATGTTTCAGATAAATTTTTGGCTAGAGAAATGGCATACCAAATGGTGGAAATTAGTGTAGCATCCTCCCTGCAAACTGTGAAAAAAAGGAGTTGGATTAGTTTCCCAGTCAAGCTAGGGAAATTCACATTGATAAATATCCCGCATGTGAAGGAGGTCTTAGATTTAAAAGAGATAATTTTGTGTACAGGGACAACAAAGAAACACGACCCTAGAAGCATTGTGCATAATCACTACAAGACTTTGAAGATGGTGCCTCTCTTATGTTGAGGGGTCCAAGATCCCTTTAACTCAATAGTAGAAACCAAACCCGCCTTAGAGGCCCAATTAGACTCTGCAACATTTGATGGTGGAATGGTTCTCCAGATCTCTCTATCTAGCTAATTTATTGATGGGCTTTACTTAGTGATTGATAGTATATATTTCTATGAAAGTTCCTCCTTCAGATTAAATGTTCTCTTTTTATTTTTTTATTTTATTAGAAGAGTCTGATAAAATGAGGTGTGCTAGTATAAACCAACTGATAGAAGGGATTCTTAACTACTAAAGAAGGTTGATCCTAGGATAACCCTCGTGCTCAAGCATGCATACAACGAAATTCAAACCTATTACAAGTCTAGTAATAATACATTAACTTGCTAGTATTTCAACAGTGACTGAGATACAATTATTGAAATAAAATACACATGCAATAAGATGATTGCAAGAAAAATAGTTTCCTTAGCTCTACCATCAATCACACATTAACACAATGATTTTATTTTCATCATTAAGAACAAAATAACCATTAAAATATTGAAACATATAGCTTATCAATAGATTAAGAAATTCTTACTCGTTACAACATCAATTACTGAAATAAAAGTTGGAAGTAATTCCTCCTCAATCCAATCACATAACGCCTTTGATGAAAAACATATTTTTTTCTCTGGTTCTAAACATAACTTCTCAATTAAGGTTGTTCATAAATGGTTCTTTACAATTCTAAAAAAATAGGGTCCTTTCCCAAAACCATCGACCTTTTCTAAAATGCCAATCCCCCTATTTATAAAGAATCACTAACTAAAAATAGTTGCTACAAGTTTGTATTAAGTAAAACAAAATATTGCCACGTGGCGCTTGATCTCTTTGTCCTCTGTAACTAAACATAACTTCAATTAAGGTTGTTCATAAATGGTTCTTTACAATTCTAAAAAAATAGGGTCCTTTCCCTTAAAACCATCGACCTTTTCTAAAATGCCAATCCCCCTATTTATAAAGAATCACTAACTAAAAAATAGTTGCTACAAGTTTGTATTAAGTAAAACAAAATATTGCCACGTGACGCTTGATCTCTTTGTCCCTCAGAATCATCTCGTGGTTCTACTCGAGAGGTTGACTCTTCTCATATTCTGACCATTTTGACTAAGAGATCCTCGCATGTGTTAGCAGCATATGGGAATCTTGCTAATCCATCTAGAGTTGCCGCTTCCTCTACACTTACGCTACAGTTTTTGTTCTCTATATTTGGTGACTTTGGCTCTTAACCATTGAAGAACTACATGAGCCTTGAACAGATGTTCCATAAACTCTTGTATTTGACCCGGTGTCATGCTTGCCACCTATGCGATCTCCACTCCACATGCCGAGTCTCGTTCTGCATGTCATTTGACTATGTCATGCAAGTCGATATAGTCTTCGGGTGAGCCGAATTCTGGGAGGCCAATGTCTCTCATCTCCCAATTGATCTTTTTCCAGCTTCTTTCGCACTCGACCCATCTCTTCTGTATTTCTATCTGAGGTTCCTAGGCCATACTTACCCAATATCTGACTCCTTTCCTAATCTGGGTGATGTTGTTATCCATTAGCACTCAAATACCATGATCCTCTGTGTCTCGACCCTTATGCACCGCGCTGATGTAGTCAATTCATTCTACAGCTTGGTATGATTTTTCATACCATCTCTCCAGGTCCTTGCAGGTTTCCAGTGCCATAAGGGTATCGTCTTGATAATCGGCTACACATGCAGTGAAAAGATGTCTTTCACTTGTGAACTTTCCATATGCATCTTGGAACTCACTCTTCAGAAACATCGTGGCCTGCATTGAGTCTTGGTAATATTTTTCCAAATGACGCAGATGGTATAGCTCCTTTAGTGCAGTGACCAGTTCCTTTTCATCTCATTTTTCTCGATCCAACGTGGCATCAGTGATATCCATCCCTGTGTCAATCAACTCAGATGTCTTTGCATGTTCTGTGATGAGAAACTTCTCCTTTGTGGTGATGAGAATCGAGTTATCCAGCATGAGTCTTATTTTCTTGGTGGTTCTCCTCATGATAGCTTTTCTCTTCCTTTCGTAAGTGATTTCCTGTATATCGACGACCTCATCAACGGGCCCAGGGATTTTTTGTTCTCCCCGGGTCAGAGTGTTTCCCAAGCTTCTTGTTGTGTGTATTTTTTCTAAGACTGGTTCTTGTACTTCTTCCATATGTTTCACTGGATCAAACTTCGTCTGGTGTTCATTGGCTGGTGAGGTATCGACCAAAATTGAATATTTAGTGATATGTTCATTACTTACTTGGTGATCGGTTATCGAGGTGTCGATCTCTGGCTGTTGCACTTCCACTTTTTGTCCACCTGAACCTAGATCATCCCTGGATCTGTCTTTCGGGGTACCTAATAGGTCGAGAAACTCAGTTTTGAAGACACTCTCAGCCTCATGGTCTCCCTACGAAGGGTTTGGAACTGATGCATTGGGACTTGGATTAGATGTTCCCCTAGGTTATTTCTCCTCTGTAATTGGTATCGGAGTCACAAGTGAACTGTGAGACCTCTAAACTCTCTTCATCGTCATAGATGGTTATTAGATCAAACAGGGGATTCGACACACCCGTTTCACCTGGTGTTCTTGGACTCTCATACTGGTTTGGAATGGTCACCGATGATCTAGCATGTGGTGATGGAACTTTGGGGATTTCTAGACCGGTGGTTTCCTCTAGTTGTATTGACTCTGAGCCATATAACTCTTCTCTGATTATGATTGGGTCAGTCGGGGTGATCCTAGTCATTTCTATTAGTTGAGGATCATTCTCTAGCTGGTCGATGATTCTTTGGGCTCCTTATAGTAACATCAAACCCCTCCTTTGTGCCTTTGTGGTTTCTACTGCTCTGATTTCTTCTCTAACCCTTAGAGCTTCTTGAGCCGATTGTTCTATTGTTTCGACCTACTCATCCATACTCATAGTTTTGAACCTAGTCAAGTTTGAATTACCTTTTCTCTGTAAGACCTCTTCCCAGTCCTGAGCACATTCAGTAAAAATCTCATCTTCAAACTTGTCATGCATGTATGGCCAACAGGAAGAGACTTGTGAAGCACGTTGGAGAACTATGCCTTTAGGTTCATGCTTACAAAACCAGCCTGTCGGGAACCTATATTATAGTTGACTAAAACCCTCTTTTTTAGCTTGAGCAGTGTCCTTCACTATATAAAACCCTACATGGAAACCGTAGGGTATGAATGATCGTTTCTTTTCCTTAACCAAAGTGGCATTATAGCCCTGCAGGATAGTTTGGTAACATATTTCTCCTACAACGATCCAGTTTGGGATGTGAGCGGGGAGAAAATGTGGTGCTCCAGTGGCCCCGAACACCTTGATATAGGTTGTGGTCTCATCTAGGTACCAATGGCCTACTTTCGAAATCATTTTCTTGGTCGCTACAGACAACCCTGGGCATGCCTTTTTAAATATGATGAAATAGATCCGAGCAATGAATTCATCGCAAATAAGAGAATAATACTTCTTGTACATGTTATCCCATAGGATGCTGAAGTTGACATGTACAGGAAACTCTGCAGCATGCCAACTCAAATTCATACTGGTGAAGACATTCCTCGCGCAGATTACATCTAGCAGATACAAGGCCATGTAAAATGTGGGTGCTTATCCATCCTTTGGTGACTGGGCCTGCAGTATATTGGTGCTCAATTTCTTGGAGATAATTTCTCCCCAGTTGAAGCTACTCTTGAAAATATCCACAGTGTATGTCAGGGGCATCCATGCCTCTGAGAACTTGGTGCCTTTTTTTTCTCCATATAATCAGTAGATTAGATCTATTAAGTAGATATATGGCTCCCTCAAATTCATTGTCTCGTACTAGCAATTTCTCCGGTTCATAAATTTCTTGTATTTCTTCCACCAGGAGGACATTAATAAAAGGTTTCATGGAATTCATAGAAATTCACCACGAAGTCTGTGTTCAACCACTCCTTTGGGTCCCTAATTTTGTAGTACTTCTGGACCTCTGTCGAGAGAAACAATCCGACACATCCACCATTCTCATCATTGATTAGGAACTTTTGTGCATCTATGTGATTGATTATCCAACTTAAAGTCTCAATGTAGGGAAATACTAGAGTTCAGTAGGCTACCAGATGCAAGCATGACTGTCAGATATTTGTGAAAACCTGGTCGTCAAGTGCCCTTACATCCGGGTCGTTGTTTGGGATAAACTCTGGGTAATATTTCCAGTTTATTCTGTTGAAAAAATCTCCCCACTGTAGGAGAATTGTTTTTTATCCCATGGTTACTTCTTTATCACCAAAAGTGGGAGGTTGAATAAATGCCTTCTTGGTCGATGTTTTGATGATCGGCTCCACTCTGTGAGAAAATTTCAATTGCCTCGCCATGTCGAGAGAAGATCCTTCACCCATTTCTGGTTCCTTTAATTTTGGTTCTCTTGATGAGCATCTTGTCGTTGGCTTCCTTGGAGGCATTTTCCCTACAAATAGAAATTAACACATACATAAAAATTAACACATACATACATAGGCATTTTCCTGATACATAAAAATTACGACTGTCGAACTGATAAAAATTAACACATACCTCTTCTTCGCGCTAGCTTAACATGGTTTCTTGAAAGTTTGAGAATCAAACGAAACTCTTGAGATGCTCTCTTCGCTTCTTCGACTACTCTGGAAATGGGAAACTTGTGTGTAGGATGGAGGTGTTCGAAGTTGTCTTAGTGATTTAAACAAAGATAATACTTACCTTGTCACATCAGTTATTCAATTCGGGGTATGAGTGCAGTTCTACAAAATCTTCCACCAGATCTTCATTATGTTCAAGATTAAATGAAGTCATAGGTTGTAGGCACATGCGCGAGCTATAATGTGATTTATCAGCGATTTCAAATTCTCGTTGTTCAATCGGCACATGGGGTAGCAATGTATGCAGTGAAAAACATTAAATGGCCTATTAAATGGCAGAATATGATCTTATTGTGTGCTGAAAACGTCCCATCGTTCCACTAAATTAATGGGTGCATCAAGAGTCAGGGATTTTCTTTAGACAATGTTCGTTGATATCTCTCATCAAAACTCTGACGCCAACACATCTTGTCGTACAACGCTGATGTAGAAATGTTGACTTGGAAGTGTGAACAAGACATGGGGAAACCTAAGGTGACTTGGGATGAAATTAGGACATATGAAATGCCTACGCGGAAAAAACATGTGGCACTTGAAATTGGTGCCTTCATTTAATCGTGTTATTCAGAATCAAGGACTTTTCATTAGCTAATTGTTTTAACAATAGGTCCTACCCTGTCAATGCTGAAAAGTATCAAGGATTGACGATCGACGATAAGTCTAAACACGTGTTTCTGGATTACCCCCTCGAAACTTGCCAATGTCAAAAATGCATCGGGGATCGGTGATCAGTGATGTGTAAATGCGGAAATTTTCAATGATTTAACCTTTTGGGATTTCACTGATCCCCAATAAAATGCATCAATAATCAGTTGTCGAAGGTTCATCATGGCTCATGAAAATGTTTATCCATCTCATATTTCACCGACGCTAATGAGAAATCGACCACTTCCTGAATCTTCTTTGCGAACAACTAGTGCACATCTACCCTGCTTTTACCGATGTCGATGATACATCAACGATTCAATGATTATTGTTACTATGTGGTCATTTCTACATGTTCAGGAATTTTCGACGATGAACATAAGCGCATGGGTCACAATTTTAGCTGCAGATTCTTAGTTAAAATGCCAAGTTCTTTTTTAGACACATAGGTTTCACTTTGACAGGTTCAAACAAATCCAATTTGATCGATGAAGAGACATGAAAACAAAACTAGTGATCCCTCCATAGTGGACTCAATTCAGAAAACATAACAAAAGTAAATAACTGGTACCCAAAAGAGACAAAATATCATAAAATATTTTAGGGTGTGATGAGCACTCAACACCTTTGAACATGAAATAAGGGAAGAAGAAAAAATCTTCCACGAATCCAAGTCATATGAAGAAGTATTGGCCCAAGTAGTAGGTACACCCCAAGTAGATTCTTTTTTGGAAAAAAAAAAGAGAAAAATAAAATCTTGTTTCAACAACAATTGCAGAAAGAGATAAGGGACACTTGGAAAAATATGTATGTAGATGACAGAGCCCGGAGAAAAGAAGAAGAAGAAGCACTAAGGAAATTCTCCGAAGCGAAAGAGAGGGATAAAAGAAAGAAACAACAAGAACAATCATCTAAAGAGATTGAGACATCTGGTGAAGCCGCGGAGGAAGAAAAATCATGTGAATCCACAGAGAAAGTTAAGACAGTAGAAGAGTCACACTCCCTCAAAGTCATGGAAGTCGAGAAATTCCTCAAAGCCACAAATGATAAAGCCACCCGTGAAGTCGCAGAAAATAAAAAGAATATGTCTGAAGAAGCTCCCTGTGTGACTGTTGAGGAACAAGAAAGGATCGTAGTAGAGGCACACAAAGATGCAAAGTTGAAGAAGAAGGAGGAAGAGGAAAGAAGTGAAATGTCCATGCCTTCAGAAACCATAGAAGTATCAATTTTGACCTCTCTTGTGAATCCAGGGACTTCTTTGAGTGTGATATCATATAACTTCTCATATCCATCCCTGAAATTGTTAGCGTTTGATGATGAAGTGATTGTTGTAGGAAAATTCTACTACAGTAATTCAATATAGGGAATCATGAGGAGGGCGTTGAAAAAAAAATGGGGGGGACGCCTCTGGACAAAATATCCAAAAGAGGTATCAATTGGTCGATAACTGGATATAACCCATGGAAGGAAGCCGTTGAAACAACACCAACTTTACATGCATTTGCAGGCACAAACTCTGTCACTTTCAATGAACTACAACTATAGAGGGAGCAAATAAAAAGTGAATTTCAAATCAAATTAGATGAGGAAAACCAAATATATACAAAAGAGGCTAAAAACACCATGAAAATATACACTTAATAAATACTGAGCCTTATAGTAAAAGGGTTGGAAAAGGACCAATTAGTCGACAAGAAAAGTCACAAGATATCTCTCCTAGATGAGGAAATGAAACAACTTCAGCTAGAAGGAAACAAGGAAGGAAATAAATTCATAGACTTATTTAAAGAGGAAGTTATTGAACTGAATGAACAACTAAAGGAAGCTCAGGGAAACCTCTTTATGGAACTAAAGGGAATCCATGCCTACAAGGAAGAGATTGAAAAACTAATTGATCAACTAGTAGAAGTAAAAGGCTAGTACAAGGACCTAGAACAAGCATTCGAGAAGATCAACTAGTGGAAAAACACATACAGGAATCCCCTGCAATACTAATCAGACTTACTAGGAGGGAACAAGACAAGACACAAGTATATGGACTGCAACTAACGAGATCCTGGAAATGTATCAGATTCCCTTGAATGAGGAACTAAACCAAGCGGGACCAAGTGAAAATAAGACAAAACATGTACTAGCCATCAGATAAAAGGAAAAACAGAAGACAAAAGTGTTGGACATAATTGATAGATAAATTATCAATCAACATATGATCCAACCAATGAAATGTATGCTAGTGACATAAGAATTTCCAAAGAACACGAAGAAAGATCTGAAAATAGAAGTCACTGATAAAATATGTGTTGATCAACTAGAGTTGAAAGAAATAAGATCAAACATGATGAGCAGTACCATACAAGCATCCAAACTATGGTTTGACTTCGTAAATCACCCCAGTTCGGGAAATGCTTGACATTCCCATGTCTTTCTTTGTAAATTTGTGTCATGCAAAAGTCTAAGTAATAAAGAATAGGAAACCAAATGAGGTAACTATCATCCTAGATGATGATAGTTACATAATGTAAAGAGACTCTCTTATCCTATAAAAGAGAGCTCCCAATTAGATAGAGGGATTTTTGCAGATTATACATATTGATGATACTACTATCTCTCTATGAATAATAAGCAGAAGGAATATGGGATCATAATTGTTTCAAATGTATTAAAGATTTTTCTTCTGATATGTTTGTTATGGGTCATTCTATATTATTTTCATATGAATTATTTATATGTGTTGTGTTTAGGATTACTCATACATGTTACGATTCCTGAATGAAAGTAGTGTTGATGTTATAGGTTTTGTCTGCAATTAATTGTGATTAAATTTGTGATTTCATTGCATTAACGTGTTATCGATTAGTATGAATTATTTCATCTTTTAGTAACATTATTTTTGGTTGTATTCATTTTTATTAGTCTTTCTCATGATCGGGATAGGTTAAAGTAGAGTAGATATAGATTAGAAGTTATAATTTCATTTATTCTCTAGATAAATTATACTAGGATTTAGATTAAGTTGGTGAGAAGTAATTCAATTGTCTTCTCCACCTCAAACAACCCACTTGAAACTAGGCCCACATACTGGTAATAAGTGCTACTCCAAACGATAGAAAGCCTAATTGGGGCTTGTCATTGGGCACTCTCCCTTACCCTCTTGAAAGGCCAATTCGACACATCAACATGAATGAAAACTTTATTTATGAAAAAGAAGATTCCATCATCTTCTAGTTTGTAATCTTTATATTTTTGTTGCACATTATTCTGTTGTAAGATTCCTTTAACTTTCACATAATGTTGGTATATTTTTACATCCTCTAAAATTTTGTCTTTAAAATCTGTCATGCACATACTAATTGGTGTAGCATGCATTTCATGCACCCTTCTATTGAGTGAATCGACCACTTTAATATTCTATTTCCCCTTTATGTTCTTGATGTCGAAGTCGTGTTCACTAAGAAATTATATCCATCTATTTTGTCTAACATTTAGTGTTGGTTGTTCAAACAAGTATTCCATACCACTATGATCTGTCCTCAATTCAAATTTCTTCCTATGAGATAATTTCTCCACATTTTAAAGGTATGTACTATGGCTGCCAACTCTAAGTCATGTGTAGCATAATTTATTTCATGTTCCTTCAATTTTTTTGACTCATAACAAATTACATTCCCATTTTGGGTAAGGAATTCATCAATCCCTTCCTTGCATGCATTTGTGTACACAACAAAATCTTCATCCAGATCTACAACCTTTAAAATAGGTGCACTAGTTAATAAATCCTTATAGTGATGGAAATTTTCTTCACACTTGGTATTCCATTCAAAGTTTACTCCTTTCTTTGGCATGGATGTTATTGGGTGTGCAACCTTGGAGAATCCTACAACGAATCTCATGTAGTAACCAACTAAAACCATAAATGATATAACCTCTAAAATATTTGTTGAAACTGGCCAACTCTTGATTGATTCAATCTTTTCTGGATCCATTGCTATGTCATCCTCCGAGACTATGTGGCCCAAATAATGGATTTGATTTTGACAAAAAGTGCACTTGTTCAAATTGGCATACAATTGGTGCTCTCTCAACACAGGAAGAACCATTCTCAAATGTTTTTCATGTTCCTATTCTATATTTAAATAGACAAGAATATTATCCAAGAAGATAATAACAAATGGGTCTAGGTAATCTCTAAACACTCCATTCATCAGACACATAAATGTGGTGTGTTCATTTTTCAATCCAAAGGGAACCACCACAAATTCATAGTAACCATGCATTGTCTTAAAGGTCGTCTTGATAGTATCTTCTTCTCTAATACTTACTTAATGACAACTTGATCTCAAGTCAATATTAGAAAACATTGTTGCTCCTTTCAGTTCATAAAAAAGGTCATCAATCATCGGCAAAGGATACTTGTTCTTGACTATAACCTTGTTCAACTACCTAAATTCAGTACACAACCTCAAAGTTACATATTTTTTCTTTACAAAAAGGACTGAGGCACCACAAGGAGAAACACTTGGGCATATATACCACTTCTTCAACAACTCTTCTAACTACATTTGCAATTCTTTCATTTATGGTGTGATCATTCTGTAGGGATTTTTGGACACTAGGGCGACTCCAGGAATTAAGTCAATAGAGAAATCAATGTCCCTCTTTGGTGGAAATTCTATAAATTCCCCAAACACATCTTCATATTCCTTCAAGAATAGATAATCTTCAATACTTGGCTCCTTATCCTTCGTTGGCTCTTCCATATGGGTTGCATAAATTTGGCACCCTTTTCTAAAACTTATTTTTAGATACAACGTTGAAATATCTCTAATAGATACAAGCCTTGGAATACCTTGAACTATCCTTGAATTTACTTCTTCATCAAGACATGCAAAAATCTTTTTGCTACAATCTAAGACAACACGATGTTTTTCTAGCCAATCCATACCAATCAACCAGTCATAGGACCTGTAACACACCCAACCCCTAAGTGTCCTTTTAATGGATGGGGTATTATAATTTTTTCTTTTCTCAACTATCTCAATCCTCTCTTCCATAGTTCCATCGTCTTCTGCTCATCGAGAGATTTCCAATGAAGGAAATTTCTCTCAAACTAAGCTCTAGAACGAAAATTATGACCTTCTGAAGTTCTTGGGTTTTTGACCTCTATACCACAGACACATGGAATCCACGTGACATCTCATCACACTTTCCATGTAACATGGTGAGAATGTAGCACCGATGTGGCACCTGTCTAACCTACCACGGGGAAATTTTGATCCATGCAGGCATGTCATCATTATCACTTATACTTTATTCTGGTATGCTCATCACTTACCTTCGACATATATGGTATCAAAGAATATTCCCTTTCGATACCATTCGTTCGGAGTTAGAAAGTCTTGAGAATTTTCACTGCTCCAAAATCAAGGAATTGAGGAATATTCCACTCTCCTCGATGGATGGTGTAGACGCACGTCATAGTCTCCCGACCAACTATTGATATCTATTCAGTGTTTAAGGTTCTCTGACCTTATTCGACCATGCTCAACTCATCAATTGACATATGACTGACACTTGTCACCCTAAAATCACTATGTCTTCCTCACTGACGTGCCACGTCATTCATGACATTAATAGTATGCTTCTTGACTTAGGTGGGACTCATAGTTGATCGATGTCTATTGTGTCATTTCTCTATTCACTAACCTATGGGCAAAATATTCCCCCTATAGAACTCGTGCTTCCAAGCCATCAAAGGAGTACTTTGAATCCTTCAAAGTCATACTCCAGAAAATAGACAACTCTGAGTTGGATAGACTTGCATTCGACCCAGTCAACTAATCAACTTCCAACATACTTTTTCACCATGATGCTCCTAGTCAATGCTCACTCTCCCTTCCTCTCATCTTACTAAGTGGGACCCACTATGATCAACAACTGAGAGTTT
The DNA here is from genome assembly GCA_010110895.2 of Picea sitchensis. NCBI lineage: Eukaryota > Viridiplantae > Streptophyta > Pinopsida > Pinales > Pinaceae > Picea > Picea sitchensis. The sequence continues at coordinate 28,784 of SNQJ01S0011428.1, read as the reverse complement.
ATCTCACCTACTTCCCAATCAACGACCCACATTGGCTTGACTTTGGAGTCTCTCCTTCAGGGTTGTTCTCATGACACATGATATTTCCTTCCGAAAAACTCCACTCCGAATGGTTCGTTTCAGAGTCTCTTGTTCAAAATATTTCCCACCACGTTGGGGGAATCTCTTTGATGCCTTAACTCCAAACAACCCATCGATCAATGGTCATGATCTGTTTAGATCAACAGTTGTTGTTCTCCACTGACTAACACAGAGATTGAAGGATTCATAACTATATTTTCTAAGGACATAGCCATTTTTTGAGTTTTACAAGACTTCGATTATGAATTTCAAAAACTCGAAATGATTCCACAAACATCATAAATATCAAAAGTAAGGTTAAAACCTCACATGATTTATAGGCTCTCCACACAAGGAAATATAGAGTATTTGAATAGATAATAGTTCACCCTTAGTCGTTTTCATGATTTAACATGGTAATAATAAACATCATAATATATCTCATTTTACAATATTCAAAATCATAAGTTAAGTACACATATTTTTTCTTAGATTCAAACATTCATACAAGTTATCATACAATTGTTCCATCCATGAGCATTCATATAACTTCATTCAAAGTTATTTTCAGTACAGATGAACACTTATATGATAAAGGAATAATCCAATACAACCGACTAAGAGAGGATGTCTTTCCTCCCAACCTTAGGCCTTATTGTAGAGTCACTTCCTAAAACATGCCAACCACCGTGCCAAGCCATGATACCACCAAGGAAATTGACTCAATAGGGTTCTGAATCTGCGATAATCCAGGAAGGTTACTCTCCTTCCTCCTCTGATACAACAGAAGGTTCCACCTCCCACTGAGCTGTGGATATCTATAGGTTTATCATGTGGTTTCTCAATTGGATTTCCTCTGCACAAGGGATTCCCTTCTCTTCTCAACAGTCCCTCCGCAACCTCCCCTTACCAGTGTCGGTTTCTATCCAATAAGCACCAAGTTCCAACCCACCATTGCTCCAGTTCGAGAATCTGGGTCTTCTCTGTTTAGGGTGATTATCAACAACTCATAAAAGCTTCCTATTTTCTTCTAGAAAGTTATTCTTTTCTTTCTAAATAAACACATCCATGCCTCTACGCTTTGTTGCTTGTCTCTGAACCTTTTTTTGTTGTTGTATTATTTTGTCTCTGGATGAAATATTTGTTACTAGGTCTCGTTTCCTATCTGATTAACCTATCAATGTGTCTCTGATTACCACCTTCTACCATCCTGTGCACGTTGCGTTTTTCCTTCCCCGATCTTCTTTTCAATACCCTCGGGATATCTACAGTGTCCTGCAAATGTAACCTGCAGTCTTCTCTTTGTAATCTAAAGGGGCGGTTTCATGGTACATTCCTTGTCAATTATTCAATTGGCCATTCTCTCTCTGCATGGGCCAACTGTCGCAGTCATTACTACTCAACCACCTCCATGGCCTTCTCTTAATGGTCGCGTGGTCTCCTTCATCAATATAGTGTGTTGGTAGGTGAAGTCATTATTTTTGGAATCATAGATTAGCTTGTTTTTCAACCTTCCTATTTTCTTCATCGATGCATCTCAGCTCCACTTCACTCAACCATTCCATCAGTTCCTCTACCTCATCAATTTCCTGTAGTGTATCATGGCCAATGCTTATCAAGGTTGTTCCCTCTCAATTAGCAGTTTAGTGTTTATATTAAATCAAAACACAATTACGTGCCTCATAATGTTAACATATGAAGTTTGTGCATAATTACAATCTTGGGAGAAAAGAGGGTGTTACAAGACCCAAGTAGTATGATGTTCAAATATGCCTTAGTTTTGACTCCATTCATGTTTACTAGGAAACCTTTAATAACATAATTGATTCTTCTCTCAATTCTAGTAGCTAGCTGAAATAACCAAGAATTTTCTTCAATTTAATTATTTCAACTAGACTTGGATATATATATCTATGACTAGCTCCAGAATCAATCAAAATAGCTACAGGTTGATTATTAATCTTACCTTCTACGTCAATCATGTGGGACTGATAGTCTACTTGTCTATTGTCCAAGGATGCATAAATTCTTGGCATGTTCCTTCCCACGTCCTCCATCGTATCCTTCTTCTTTATGTTATGCATAGTTATCATATTATATCCCTAGTGAGGACAATATTTATACATGTGATCTCCTTCACATCCCCAACACTTTATGGGATGTTGTCTTGGCCTTTTCCCCAAGGAATATATCATTTTTTTCACCTTGTGTCGATTTCCCTTTCTGATATACTTGAGATCTATTCCTGATTAAAGGAGGCTTGAATCCAAGGTAAGTTGCCCCATCTTAAGCTCATAGAATTCCGTTACTTTGTCATCATAATAATTTTCAGATAGGTAAGATTTGCAAAAGTATCTCTAAAATTGCTTCTAGGTTAATTTTCTCTCCTTTATCCTTTTGATTTCCTTGAGGTCTTCCCACCAAATGGAAGGCCCTCCATTCAGGTTAAACACTGCAATCCTTGCCTTGGTATTGTATGAATAATTATGTACTTGGAAGTACTTTTTCAAGTTAAATAGCCATGCTTTGGTTTCCTCTTATTTCTTTGTTTCACCATCAAAGGTAGGTGGCTTAGCTTTCTTGAATTATTCAGTCAGAAAACTCTGAGATTTCTTCCTCTTTCTCTTTTTAGAAATACTAGATTGTGTGCCACTATTGGACTATCCTACTGAATTAGTCTTCTGAATAGAGGACTTCGTGGAGATACCTCCACTCGATTCACCTCTCTTAGTACCTTGATTCTTTATTTTGGAGGAACTCTTTCCCGCATCGTTGTGATCCAGTCCATGATTTTGGGCATCCGAAGGGGTTTTCAACCTCTCTGACTGTTGTAATTCTGCATTTCTAGGGCCTTGTTGCAGATTTTTTTGAAATTCAAACATACTTTGCGGTAGGATTGCATTTAGCTCTTCCTGTTCGGCATGGGATCTCATAAGCCTCTCATTATCCTCCGTCAAACTTCTCACAATAGCCATCAAATCTGGAGGGGTTTCCCTATCCCTTCGATCATTAGACTCTTCATCTCTGAGGTGTGATATGTCGTCCATGTTGCACTACAACATTCACTTTTGTGAAATTTTCAACTCATCCTATGTGTTGAAGGAACAATTACTATTATCATTTCAAGTCAATATTTTGAATCATGCATTCCAGACAACATAAAATCCCTCTTAAACAATCTTAAGTGGTCTCGGTGACCCATCCAAGCCTATAATTTGAACTTTTCTCTGATACCACACTATAACACACCCAACCCCTAAGTGTCCTTCTAAGGGATGGGGTATTATAATTTCAACATTTATCAACTATCTCAATCCTCTCTTCCACAACTCCATCGTCTTCTACTCATCGAGAGAATTCCAACAAAGGAAATTTTGCTCAAAACTGAGCTCTAGAACGAAAGTAAAGACCTTCTGAAGTTCTTGGGTTTTCGATCTCTATAACACAAACATGTGGTGTCCATGTGACACCTCATCACACTTTCCATCTGACATGGTGACAACATAACACCAATGTGGTGCCTTTCTAACCTGCCACCAAGAAATTTTGATCCACACAAGCATGCCATCATTGTCGCTCAGACTTTCTTCTGGTATGCTCATCACTTACCTCCGATGGATATGGTATCGAGGAATATTCCCTTTCGATACCATTCATTCAGAGTTAGAAAGGCTTGAGCAGTTTCACTACTCTGAAATCAAGGTATCGAGGAATATTCCCCTTTGCTCGATGGACGACGTAGACACACATCACTGTCTCCCAACCGATGGTTGATATCTATTCTGGGTATAAGGTTATTTGGCCTTGTTCGACCTTGCTGAACTCATCAACTGATGGATGACTAACACATGTCGCCCTAAAATCACTCTAGTTTCCTCATTGGTGTGCCACGTTAGTCATGACGTTAATATTGCGCTTCTTGACTTAGGCGGGACTCACAGCTAATTGATGGCTATCGTTCCATCTCTCCATTCACACACCTACAATCAAGAGCTTCCCCCTATTGAACTCTCACTTCCAAGCCATTGAAGGATTAATATGAATCCTTTGAAGTCATACTCCAAAAAACAGTCAGCCCTGAGCTAGCTAGACTTGCATTTGACCCAATCAACTATCGATTGTTGACACACGTCTTCACCCTGACCCTCCCAGTCAATGCTCACTCTCCATTCCTCTCATATTACTAAGTGGGACCCACTATGATCAACGAATGAGAGTTTATCTCACCTGCTTCCTGATCAACAACCCATGCTGGCTTGACTTTGGAGTCTCTCCTTCGGGGTTATTCTCACGGCACATGAGATTTCCTTCTGAAAACTCCACTATGAATGGCTCATTTTAGAGTCTCTCGTTCAGAATATTTCCCACCACATTCATGGAATCTCTCTGACACCTTAACTTTGAACAACCCACCGATCTATGGTCATGATCTCTTCATATCAATTGTTGTTTTTCTCCACTGACTAACATAGGGATTGAAGGAATAATAATTGTTCGTTCTAAGGACTTAGCCATTTTTTTACTTCTACAAGACTTTGATTCTGACTTTCAAAAGCTTGAAATGATTCTACGACCATTATAACTATCAAAATTAAGGTTAAAACCTCACATTATTTACAAGCTCTCCACACAGAGAAATACAGAGTATTAGAATAGGTAACAGTTCACCCTTAGTCATTTTCATGATTTAACAGGGTAATAATAAACATCATAACATAGCTCATCTTAGAGTATTCAAAATCATAAGTTAAGTACATATACTTTTTCTTGTATTCAAACATTCATACAATTTATTATACAATTTTTCCATGCATGAGCATTCATATAACTTCATTCATGGTTAGTTTTAGTATAGATGAACACTTATTTGATAAAGGAATAATCCAATCCAACTAACTGAGAGGGGATGTCTTTCCTCCCAACCGTAGGCCTTGTTATAGAGTTAATTCCTACAACATGCCACCCTCATGCCAAGCCATGATCCCACCAAGGAAATTGACTCAGCAAGGTTCCAAGTCTGCGATGATCTAGGAAGGTTACTCTCCTTCCTCCTCTGATCCAACAAAAATTTCCACCTCCCACTGAGCTTCGAGTCTCTACAGGTTTATTAGGTTGTTTCTCAACCATATTTCCTTTACACAAGGGAGTCCCTTCTCTGCTCAATAGTCCCTCAGTGACCTCCCCTTACCAGTGTCGGTTTCTATCCAGTAAGCACCAAGATGTAGCCCACTATTGTTTCATTTTGGGAATCCGGGTCTTCTCTGTTTAGGGTGATCATCATCAACTCAGACAAGATTCCTATTTTCTTCCCAAAACCTATTATTTTCTTTCTCAATCAACACATACATGCCTCTGCGCTCTGTTGCTCATCTCTAAGCCTTTTTCCATTGTTGTATTCTTTTGTCTCTAGGTGAAATACCTATTATGGGGTCTCTCTTCCTATCTGAATACCCTATCCGTGTGTCTGTGATTACCACCTTCTACCATCCTACGCACGATGTGTTTTTCCATCCCCAATCTTCTTTTCCATGCCCTCAGGATCTCTACAACATCCTACAAATGTAACCTGCAGTCTTCCCTTCATAATCTGAAGGGGCGGTTTCATGGTACATTCCTCATCAGTTATTTATTTTTCCATTCTCTCTCTACATGGAACAATTTTCATAGTCATTACTACTCAACCACCTCTATGACCTTCTCTTAATGGTCACGTGGTCTCCTTCATCAATCTGGTGTGCTAGTAGGTGAAGTCATTATGCTTGCAAGCATAGATTAGCTTGTTGTGCAAGATTCCTATTTTCTTCATCGATGCATCTCAAATCCACTTCACTCAACCATTCTATCAGTCCCTCTACCTCATCAATTTCATCTAGTGTATCATGTCCAATACTTATCAAGGTTGTTCCCTCTCAGTCAAAATTTTGGTGTTTATATTAAATCAAAACACAATTACATGACTCATATATGAAGTTTGTGCATAATTACAATCTTGGGAGAAAACAAGGTGTTAGAGGACCCAATTGGTATGATGTCAAATCTGCCTTAGTTTTGACTCCATTTATGTTTACTAGGCAACCTTTAACAACATAATTGATTCTTCTCTCAATTCCAGTAGATAGTTGAACTAACCAAGACATTTCTCCAATTTAATTCTTTCAACTAGACTTGGATCTATATAGCTATGAATAGCTCCAAAATCGATTAAAATAGATATGGGATGATTATCAATCTTACCTTCTACCTCAATCATGTGGGATTGATAATCTACTTGTCTATTGTCCAAGGATGCATACATTATTGGCACGCTCCTTCCCACATCATCCATCATATCCTTCTTCTTGATGTTATGCATAGTTCTCAGCTTATCTCCCTGGTGAGGACAATCTTTGTACATGTGGTATCCTTCACATCCCCAACACTTTATGGAATGTTGTCTTGGAATTTTCCCCAAGGAATCTATCATTTTTTGTTCACCTTGTGTCAATTTCCCTTACTGATATAATTGAGAGCTATTCCTAATGAAAGGCAACTTGAACCCTTTCTTCCTCTGATCCATCTTGCATTTCTTCTTATCATCCCAGACCTTTTGGAAATATAGCCTTCCTTTGTTCTACTCATACAAATACTTATATTTTCTTATGGATTCTTCCAAATTCTTGGGCTTGTCAAACTAGATTTTATCCTTGTAGAAGGATGGCAGACCAATCACGAACCTATGAATTTAGAACTTCTCATCCCTCATGAAGTCCATGTACCTTAGAAGTTCCAAGAATTTCCTCTCATATTCATCGATGGTCATGCTTCTGATTTTGAGTTCAAATAACTCTTTCATATTCTTATCATAATATTTCTCTGAAAAATATTTATGCTGGAAATATATTTTAAACTACCTCCATGATATCCTCTTCTCATCAATGTGCTTAACCTGGTTATGATGATCCCACCACATAGATTATTTTCCTTGAAGATGGTAGAATACAATTATGGATTCTACATTTGATGAATAGTCATGCAATTGGAAGTATTTACTCATTCCCAACAACTAGGCTTCAACATCTTCTCCCTTCCTATTCTCTCCATCAAAATATGGTAGCTTGATATTTATGAGCTCTCCTTGCAAAATATCCCTCCCATGTCTCCTCCTTTGATGTCTAACATGGCGCATGTAACACCTTGTTTCCCCCAGTCTGTAAAAATAACTATATTGGCCAAGAACTATGGCAAACTCAAAGATGTGAATGTGTGATTTGAATGGACCTTAGTAAAAGGTTGATGAATGTAAATAATGTTATGAATATATGATACAGGACTGCTGAGAGGGGGATGTGCTGAAAAAGAGACCATGATGGCTGAAGAAAGGTGGTTGAAGGCACCTGGAATGGTGGCGTTAACTTCCACCAAACCAACCCGTATTTGGTCTTCACTGGCCTGAAAAACCAAGAGTGGCTCGCTGGCCCTGAAATGAATTACTCGCCAGGTTGGTAGGTGAAGAGGCTCCTCATGAGTTAATGATGGATGGGGATGAACTGCCCATCCGTGGAAGCCTCGGACCTGACCACCGCGGGGAAGTTCGTTCCACACGCAACCTCGCCGGAAAAGAAAAGGCAGGAAAGAGGTGTGGGAGGGAGTCAGTCGCGACAAGGATCGCAAGAGGGGAGAAATCGGAGGAACTTTGGGATAATATACAGAGTGATTGATGAGCAGAGAAGAAGGGGAGTAACCTTCATCCTCAACTTCTGACGAATAGAGACTCAGTCTCACAGTATTGTGGTCTAGCTCGGGGGTGGCTAGTGGTAAATCCATTCGGAGTCGCTGAGCCTATGGTTGGGTGGAAACAAGCACCCTCTCAGCAATTTCATCAAACTTGGTGTTTTTCTGATAAGTGGTATATCTCATATCTTGAAATTAATATTCTGACATGTAATCTCATGGTTTGTGCAATTATGAATGGTTTCAGTATAAGACTGTCTGTATGGTGTTTTTATCAGAAATGGTGGTTGCATGCTTATATTGGAAAGACCACCCTTGGCTTACGTAAATATAAACATATATATATATATATATATATATATATATATATATATATATATATATATATATATATCTTTGAGCGGATTTAACTTTTCAAGTCACGTTCTCGGAAATTCATTCCTTATTTATGTAAAATATTACCCTAGATAGATCTCCCCACGGGACACCCTTCTTGAAAGTTTATCTAAGAATCTACTAGAGGATTTTTACGCTAAAAGTGAAATTAAAGAAACCACACTTACTTGAGAATGGCCCTCTTGAGACTTAGTACATTTTAGGTGTTTGACTTGGGGTACCTAAGTGCGAGTTTCCTTGTACTCATAAATCAAAGGCTCCCAAGATTCTGAGTCCACGAAATGGCAATTGGGTGGATGAATTAGGACCTTGATTATTTTCGACACGGAATGCAAGGGTGAATTCCCTTGTGCTCACAAGTTTCGAGCAGACTACGAAATCCCGAATGATATAGTATGGAGGAGTTATGAGGGCTCTGGTGTTTGACATGGGATACCTAAAAGCTGAGTTCTATATTCACCAGTCTCCGAATCCTCAACCCGCGAAATTTTCAATGGGTAAATCGAAATAGATGGCGAGGTTTAAGGTTGGTATTTGAGTTTAGAAGCTCCACAGGAAGATCTAGGTCGCGGGCACACAATACGAGCACATCACAAAACTCCGATTCTTGAAACCGGTGGACCGGCATGTGTAAGTATTGATGTTAGGTATTCCGGGAACAGGGATAGTCAAAAGGATAAGTTATCACTTGTGCAGCTAGTTGTGGCAAACCAGGCTACCGAGAAACTCCCCAAGGTGGTCAGTGTATGAGAATTGGGTGTGTCGTTTTGACTTTTCGAGTAGTTGAGGAGGGTGAGTCTTTGAATTCTTATATCATGAAGTCCTGATATACGAAACCCTAACTCGCGGTGTCCCGAATTGGCATAGTGTAACTTGGTTCGGCATTTATTTCGGTGCCGAGGAATACCTAGGGGTGAATTCCCTTGTGCTCGCAAGTTCCAAAACCCTAACTTACGAAATCCCAGAAAAGATAGAGTGTGGAGGAGTTATTATACTTCAGTATTTCAACACCCGGGGTCCCTAAGTGTGGGCCCCATGTATTAGCCAATTTCGAAATCCCGATTAGTGAAATCACGATGGAGGAATATGAAATGGCTTATACGGATATCTTTTGGGTGTTTGGTATTTCGGTATTGAGATACCTATTAGAAGTTCTCTTACACTTACCGGTCAGCTATGAAGCCTTGAAACCAGAAATAATAATAGTGGGAGCGAGATATGGTGTTGGTGTTTACATTTTAAAGACCGGTAAAGTTCTCATGTAAATCATATCTGAAATCCGATATGTAGAGCTGAAAGGTAGAGTACCAAAACTTGTTCCAGCTTGTTGTGTATCTTGATAAGCACTTAGACCCAATTTCGGGTTTAGGCCATTCGAATGTCAAGAGAGCAAGGTATTTCTTGCCTCACGACTCCCCATATCACAATAGCATAAGTGCCTTCTCAGTAAGGACTATGGGAATAGTCACGGTCATATGAGGGACTTTAAAAGTGAAAGGAGGGTCTGCTCTAGGCTCCTTAGAATTTAATAAGGACAGAAAGCTAAAAATTTTCTAGCCCATGGTGGGTGTGTTACAAATTGAGTACAATCGAGCATGGTTTACAACCTTAGCACCTTGGGCTCATGAGAGCCAGGGTTCTGTGAGGAGACTCCATTGAGATGCTTATTAAAATGGTAACTCCTTATCTTGACCCCTGATTAAAAGTCGAAGTTAAGAATGAAAAACCCACATTTGTGTGTGTGCATGAGAAAATATGAGTTTATGTACTAGTTATAAAATAGATATGAACATTGACAACCATTTTCCTTTTACTACCTGAAGTGGGAGATCAACCCGCGGAAGGAAATTGTAGGCAGTATGAATGGTGACTCACCGAGGAGGTGGGGAAGGCTCCCCACAATAGGGAGACAAAGGAAGTGTCACAAATGAAAAGAAAGGCGAGAAGGGACCCCTCGGATCTAATGCGGTGTGAGGAGCCTCATGGTCGAGATACAAAGATGCAAAGTACGACAAGGGATGATGAAAGAACAAGAAGCAAAAAAATTAGCAAGTTTAGCTGAGCTGCTCCAGACCTACAAAGACAAATGCGACATGAACCTGAGATGCTGAAACATGGTCATATCATTGGTCACGAGAGGAGCACCTCGAAAAAGTTCTACCACAGAGGTAAAGGACAAGCATCAGATGATTCCTCTGGGAAGGAAGCTAGTGGTTCGGAGGGATCTTCCAATAGAAGAACTAGTTCTTATTCTGAAGAAGGCAATTGGTGGTTCAAAGGGCTCTTTTAGTAGCATAACTAGTTCTTATTCGCGAAGAGGCAGTGAGGTGAAAGCTCTCCAAAGATTAAGTAAATTTGAAGAATTTGGGAAGGCCAAACCACCCTCCTTCTACGGTGAAATAAGAAGGGAGAGGAAGCGAGCTTGTTGCTTGGACTAAAGAAGTATTTCAAAGTCCATGACTTCTCGAGAAACTTGAAGGCCCAATTGGCCACTTCAACTTGAATGGAAAGGCTTCATTTGGTGGGAAGACCTTAAGAATGTGAAAGGGGTTTCTTGAAGAGGACCTGTCTTGGGAGATAGTTTGAAAAATACTTCGGAAGAAGTATCTGTCGGAAAAATATTTCATTGAAAGACTAAAAAATTCTATGAACTCAAACTGGGGGAAATCACTATAGAGGAATATGTCGTGATTCCTTGAGTTCTTGGTATGTACCTTATATAAAAGTAGAAAAGGAAAAGGTGCAGTGCTTCATTAGTGGGCTACCTAAAGAATACCGGAACTGAATCGATTTTGACGTACCAAATACCTTAGAAGGTACTATCCGAAAGACAAGATATTATCATGAATAGTTTGAACATCGGGGTGGGGGAACCACTTGAAGGCTAAGAAATAGAAGAGTGGATTAGGATTTCGGAGAAGGGATTAAATCCCCAAGATTTAAGAACTATAAGAAGAACTCAGGATGAGCTTCCCAACCAGTGTACATGATTTCCCTCTTGAGCGATAAAACTTTTGGGTCTATACGGTGAAGACTGATAACCAAAGAGAGAACCTTTGAAATGTTGGGGTTACTTGAGGAGAAGAACATATATTGAGAGACTTTCCACACCGACAAAAAAAATAGTAGGATAATTTACGACACATCAGGAATTTACCGCAGATCAATGATGTGGCAGGTATACTTATGGGGTATACACAACCTTGGATAATAACCAAGCCAACCACCAAGCAGGTGGTGGAAATAGAAGGTATGATTTCCAACCATCTAGTGTCTATTGATTGACCACAGTTCAAACTTAGGTTAGCACTAGCCCCTAAAGTTTTTTGATAAGTGTAAACTATAGCCACCTAAACCTACCAAGACATGGTTGGTGATTATGCTTGACACCAAGAAGGGGCTAGCGAGGTCATACCATCTTGCTAATTGATGTTGGGTGAATTCCCACCCAAACAACCCTTAAAATATTACCCCTAGGATGCATTATGATCTGTCGATTGGTATGGACTAGCTAGCCACCCATAAAGCCAAATTGAACTATTACCATAAAGCCTTAGAATGTGTAAGTAAAGAAGGAAAAGGATAACCCTTCAGGGATCCAAAAACCTATCTCAATGAGACAAATGTGACTTACAAATGGAGGGATATTAGAAAAGGATGTCCCCTATATGCAAATACAGTGTTGAAAACAATTGAAGGCTGACAAACCAAACTCGACCACTACCACGAGAGAATACAAGATGTATTTGGAAGAGTGTCGGGTCTCTCAGAAGGGACATTGACTTCTCAATAGAGACTTGCATTGAAGGCGGTGTGCAGTTAATGCAGGGCAGCCCTCTTGGATGACACCAGAACTAGTTGAACTCAAATTGCAGTGAGAGAAATGATGGATAAGGAGCTATATCCGGCCTAGCATGTCATCCTCCATGGAACACCATTCCTATTTGTGAAAATGAAGGATGGTACCCTTAGACTATGTGTATATTACATACAACTTAATAAAATAACCATAAATAACAATGCCGGGATGGAGTATTTGTTTGATCAGTTGGGAGGAGCGTCTATTTTTCTCAAATATTGACTTGAGATGTGGATACCATCAAGTCCAAATCAAGGGTGAAGACATCCATAAAGCTGCCTTCAGGACGGGGTATACAGGTATATGAGTTTAATGGTGATGCCATTTAGTGCTCAGCATGCACCACTTGTGGCCTTGATGAACAATGTACTTAGCAATTCCTAGACAAATTTGTACTTTGGTTTTTATTGACGATATTAATTTACTCCAAGAATGGAGAAAAGAGCATGATGAGCATCTTAGGCTTGTGTTGCAAGTGCTAGGAGAACATCATCTCTATGTCAAATTCAACAAATGTGAATTCTTCGAGCTTGAATACATTACTTGGGCCATGTCTATCACGAAGAAAGGAATTGCTTGATGGACCTTGACAAAATCGGGTCTATCATGGAATGCTTCTGAGGGCGTTTAGGATGTCGAGATCCTTTATGGGATTAGCAGTCTATAGGAGATTTATAAAGGATTCTCCAAGATCGGTTATCCAATCTTGCCCTCGGAAGAAGGGACAAAGTCACATGGACTAAAAAATGTGAAGAAAGATTTCAAAAACCAAAACATCTCTTGAAACCCACACCCATGTTGAAGATCACCAGATCCTGAAGCTGACTTCCTCATGTACAAAGATTCCTGTAAGGAGGGATCGGAGGAGTCCTTGTGCAAGGAGGAAGTGTGGTATGCTATGAATCATAAAACCTGAATGAGCAGAAGTCAACTATGTGACCCATGATCACAGAGCGGCTGCCATAGTGCATGCCTTGAAAATGTGAGGCATTACACCTCCTAGGAAGAAAATTTGTACTTATGATAGATCCTTTGTGGATTGTGATATTTGTTTGATCAACCAAAAAACAATGCCAAACAAGCTAGGTGGACGGCCCTCCTCAACGAGTTTGATCTAGAAATCAAACACATTAAAAAAGAAATAAAATAGGGTGGCCGGATGCCTTAGCGAGCTTAGCGAGAAAAATTCCTTGGCGCTATGAGTACCTTCAAGTGGGATGTCGAAGAAAGATGATACAAAGGAGGCGGACACATTCTTCGGTGTGACCTGTTACCCTCTGACAAGAACACATAGGGATAAAGTATAGGCTACGGATGATGGAAGAGGGCTGCTCACTAAAGCCCGGTGCCTCCCAGTTGTGGCTGACTTGAAGAGGTTCATCTTGGATGAACTACATAAAGACCCTATATCTCTTTGGTCATCGATTGAGAGAAAATGATCCACGATACGAGGAAACAGATACATTTGGCTAGATTGAAGAAAGATATAGGCTGAGTACCTAGCCAAATGCATAGAGTACTATGAGGGTAAAAGCATAACACTTTGACACCCAGCGGAGTTATTACAACCTCTACCAATCCACCGGAATGGAAATGGAAACCATCTCCATGGATTTCATCCTGGGATTACCAACCTCGACCAAGCAGTGGCGCCATCCTTGGTAGTGGTGGATAAAATTGAGCAAGGTTGAAGCTCACTTTATCTCGTCAGAAAAGTCAACTTGTGAACATACATCACCAACATATATTAGCAAGAAGGAGATATTTAAAGCTGCATGTGGTATGCGAAGAGATGGAATATTAAAGCGGAGACGAAATTCACGCCCTCGACTTTTGGAAATCACTAATGGGCGGGTTTAGAGACCAAGTTGTTATTTAGCAGCGCCTATCACCCTCAAGCCCAGATGGATAGACAGAAGAGTGAACCAAATACTAGAACAATACTAGGATACTGCGTAATGCATCAACTGAGAAGTGGGAAGACTACATAGCGGTGGTCGCCTACAACAACGACTACAAAGAATCCTTAAAGATGGGTCCCTTGAGAGTCCTCTATGGTAGGCCATACAGCACTCTTGTCAGCTGGAGTAATCCAGTAAGCGAGAATTTCTTTTGGACGACATGTTGAAATGGGACAACAAGTGACTCAAATAAAAAAACAGAAGGTTTCGGAATGGAAACCCGAAGCTACCAAACCAAAGAGAACCCGAGAGAGTTCAGGCCGAGCCCATGTATATCTCATAATTAAGTCCAGAAGGAGTTCCCTCAAAATTGTAGCTTGTGCCAAGTTGGCACTTTGGTATTGTGGACCTTTTGAATTCCTAGATAGAGTGGGACTTGTAGCCTATAGGCTAGCACTTTACTCCAGTAAAAAGCACATAATGTTTTCCATGTTTCCATTATTGAAAATATGTACATGATTCTAATCATATAATTGATTAGTGTGATCAGTGGAACCGGAGGAGAATTCTACAGAACACAGTGCATCTTCGGGCCGAGAAAGGAAACCTTGCTCGAACCGAACCATCACCACGGAGTCAAAGGTCGCGATGGAGACATTTAGCCCCGAGATAGAGGCTATGGGAAATGGAGATGCCATGAAACAAGCATATCCAGATTTTTTACCTCTGTACATACATGTCATATTGATAGATAGAACATGGGGGCGATGTTCCTTTAAGGGAAAGGGAATTGTAACACCATGTTTACCCCATTCTGTAAAATAACTATAAGCCAGAGCCCCATGGGAAACTCAAAGATGTGAATGTGTGATTTGAATGGACCTTAGTAAAAGGTGGATGAATGTAAATAATGTTATTGTCCATATACGGAATTTGAGAGGGGATGTGCTGAAAAAGAGACCACGATGGTTGAAGAAAGGTGGTGAAGGCACCTGGAAAGGTGGCGTTAACTGCTTGAACCAAGCCGTGTTGGTCTTCTGTTTCGGGAGAACCAATAGCTGACTCCACTTGACGAAATGAATTCCTTGAGGTTGGTAGGGAAAGAGGCTCCTCATGAGTTAATGATGGATGGGGATGAACCGCCCATACATGGAAGCCTAATACCTGACCATCGTAGGGAAGTTCATACCACACACAACCTGTAGGAAAAGAAAGGAAGAGGAAAGAGGGGGGGGGGAAAATGGGTGGAGTGATTGAGCGAGCAATCAAAACATGTTCCCTTGCTTGGTGGATATAAAAATGATCGGCCAGGGTCCTGTGGGAAAAAAAGATATTAACCTTTGTCCCTTGCTGTCGTTGAACAATAAGAAAGAGTCTCTCGCATAGCATCGTTGTCTAGCTCGGGGTGGCTAGTGATAAATCCATTGAAATTAAGCTAATCCTACGGTTGGGTGGGAAGCGAGAGCACCCTCTCGGCCCGGTTGCATCAAAGCTGGTGTTTCTCCAGTAAGTGTTATATCTCATATCTTGAAATTAATATTCTAACATGTATTCATGGTTGTGCAATTATAGAATGGTTCCGTTATAAAGGCTATGCGTATGGTGTTTTTGTCCGAAATGGTGGTTGCATTGCTTATATTGGAAGAGACCACCCTTGGCTTACGTAGTATAAACATATATACTATGTATGTATATATATATATATATATATATATATATATACTATATTCTTTGAACCGGTTAACTTTCGGAAGTCATTCGGAAATTCATTCCCTTATTTGTCTTAAATTAATGCCTAGATAGATCTCCCCATAGAAACACCCATGTAGAAGTTTATCCAAGAATGTTTGGAGGATTTTTAGCGTAAGTCGAAAACCACCACGAGAGAATAGCCCTCTTAGACTTAGGACATTTGATTGTTTTATTTTACGGGGTACCTAAGTGTGAGTTCCTTTATTGCTATGATCCTGAAACCCTGATTCACGGAGTCCCGAAATGACAATGGGTGGATGGATTAGGACGCCGGTGACTGACATCTGGAATACCCAATGGTGAATTCCCTTGTGCTCGCATTAGCTTTCAAGTTTGTTCTCGGGAAATCCATTCCCTTATTTGTCTTAAGTAATGCCATGGATAGATCTCCCCACAGGGCCACCCTTCTTGAAAGTTTATCCAAGAATCTGCTGGAGGATTTTATGGCGTAAGTCTGAAAACCCTGCACGAGAGAGAATGGCCCTCTTAGACTTAGGACATTTCGGTGTTTCGGCACCCGGGGTACCTAAGTGTGAGTTTCCTTGTACTCGCAAGTCCTGAAACCCTGATTCACGGAGTCCCGAAATGACAATGGGTGGATGGATTAGGACACTTCAGTATTTCGGCATCTGGAATACCCAAGGGTGAATTCCCTTGTGCTCGCAAGTTCCGAAACCCCGACTTGCGAAATCCCGAAATGATATAGTATGTAGGAGTTATGAGGTCTCGGTGTTTCGGCATCCGGGATACCTAAAGGCGAGTTCCCTATATTCGCCAGTCCCAAATCCTCGACCCACGAAATTTCGATCGGTAAAATCCCGAAATAGATGAGCAGGTTTAAGAGTTGGTATTTCGGAGTTTCGGCTCCCGAAAGATCTAGGTGCGAGACCTCCTGTCTGCGCACATCGCGAAACTCCAATTCGCAAAACCCTGAATTGGACCAGCATGGGTAAGTATTGATGTTCGGTATTTCGAGAACCGAGATATTCAAGGATAAGTTACCTTGTACTCGCTAGTTACGAATTTCCGAACTGCGAAACCCTGAATTTGGTCGAGTGTATGAGGAGCGGGTGTGTCAATTTTTCGGCACTCGAGTAGTTCAGGAGGGTGAGCCTTCGAATTCTTATATTGCAAAGTCTCGATATGATAAACCCCGAATCGCGGCATTCCGAATTGGCATAGTGTGACTTGGTTCGACATTTCGGTGTTTCAGTACCCAGAATACCCAAGGGTGAATTCCCTTGTGCTCACAAGTTCCGAAACCCCAACTTACGAAATCCTGAAAAGATAGAGTGTGGAGGAGTTATTATACTTCGGTATTTCGACACCCGGGGTACCTAAGTGCGGGCCCCACATATTCGCCAGTCTCAAAACCCCAAATCGTGAAATCTTGAAAGGAGGAATGCCAAAATGGCTTAGCACGGATAATACTGGGTGTTTCGGTATTTCAGTATCTGAGATACCTATTGGCAAGTTCTCTTACACTCGCCAGTCCCGAAAAACCGAAGCGTGAAACCCCGAAATAATAATAGTGCGGACGAGATATGGTGTTTGGTGTTTCGGCACCCAAGATACCTAACAGTAAGTTCTCCTGTCGTCGCATATCTTGAAATCCTGATATGCGAAGCCCCGAAGGGTAGAGTACCAAAACTTGTTTTGGCTTGTTGTGTATCTCAATAAGCACTTAGACCCAGTTTCGGGTTTCGGCTATTCGAAAGTCAAGAGAGCAAGGGATCGCTTGCCTCACGACTCCCTGTATCACGATAGCAGAAGTGCCTTCTCAGTATGAACTGCGGGCATAGCCATGGTCATATGAGGAACTTTAAAAGGGAAAGGAGGGTCTGCGCTAGGCTCCTTAGAATTTAATAAGGACAGAAAGCCGAAAATTTTCTAGCCCCGTGGTGGGTGTGTTACAAGGCACACTTGGGATTCTCTATGAAATTGAATGTGCATTTTCTCTTCTATTTGAGTATCCTGGTAAACGATGATGATGATGTCTACTAATTCTCTTTGTTCTACTAGATCCTCCCTGGTCATACCTCTTATCATGAGATCTGGATGCTTCTACTTGTCTTGCACTAGCTGCTTGTTTTTTTCCAAAATATTTATTGACTTGTATTTGAAACATATTCAGACTCTGTAACAGCTCCTGGGATCTTATCATTCTTTCATTTTCTTCTCTATACATCCACACTTCTTTTTGCACACTTCTCATAGTATCAACCAACTCCACCTTTCATCTACGCCCGTTGGACGTGGTCTCTACATTTCCCAGGATGATATGTAAACCTCTAACCTCCTCCTCATGGTTGTAAGATCCCTAGGAACACTCCATATCTCTAGTCCTCATATATGAACCATATATGCTTTCATGTGCCTCTGATTCTTCAAAAATTTGCATGCAACAATTGTTGTTAGAGTTATGCATATTGTAAAATATTTTGTTAATTAGGTTACAAACTATTCTTCATATAAATTTATGAACACAAAATCACTAGGATAAATTATGATTCTTTAGAAACATTCATCTCTAAATCATCTTTCTAATGTCTATACTCATGCCTCATTTTGATTTCTAAGAAAAAAGTTACAACCTTTTGAAGTTTGCAATTTCCACTAATTTGTGCTCTATTTTTTCTGATGCAATTATTTTTAGAGACCAATTTATGCCCTTTGCAATAGAAAATTTGTTAGGAATCAGGAAAATTTTTGTATAAGACATAGAATTTATGATTTTGAACACAAATCAACCCTTGGATTTGGAATCTAATGCTCCAACCAAATTTTGTATAAATCTGGAATTGATGACTTTGTGCTTTTACACTTTCTCCAAACTTAGAATTTACCAAAATTAATTATTTCCCAAATGGAGCGAAACTAGAAAAAACTCCCTCAAGACAAAGTTTTCTAGATTTATGAGTGGATAAAATGTCAACTAAATAAAATTTTATGGATTGGTGATTTGGGGTCCCTTTTTCCCTTCCAAAGATTTCAAAAATCCTTAAAATGTGCCTTGGAATACTGGATTTTCCTTATTTGAGCATCCTCACACCAACCCCTTTTGAATTTTTCTAGGATCCCAAATGGGTATCTTCATGCCTACTTTTTGAGCTCCCTCAAAAAATTTCACCTTCATCTAGGCCCCAACTATTGAGTATGACCCAGATCTTTGAAAACCATTAATTTTTTTTTTCATAAATTTAAGTAGAATTAGCCAGTGGCCCTCACTGGAATTATGGTATCCTTCATCATTCCATACATACCCCTAAATTTTCATCTGATTATGAGTTGAAACGCTCCTATTATGGCCAAAACAAGATTTTGGCTCCATAATTTTTGTAAATTGTCTATTTTTGTTGACGTGGCAATCTAACTAACATGTCATGGCACATGGATGCTAATGTCCACCTATCATCCGTTGATTTGGACATATCATCATCCTACTTTCCATTCATCGATGATCGACTTATTTCTCTGCATCAACAATCGACAAGTTTCTTCTAAGTTTCATCCGGACTTTGTCGAACTCCAAAAATTCCATCGACAATCGACAATTTTCTTATAAGTTTCATTTGGACTTCATCGAAATTTGATGAAATCCGAAAAATTAGAAGTTTTTTATCAAATATAGGATGAATTTGGGTCGTCGATATCAAAACCAAAGTGATATCGTTTGTTGATTCATCATACTTTGCCAAATTTGCAGTTGAATCTTGACTGTTGATCACCAAATTGAATGCAGTCTGGGCCGTCAATTCCTCAAACTCCATCGACAATCGAAAAATTTCTTGGCTAACATGGCATGACACGTGGATGATGATGTGGTAATTTGGTTGACATGGCATGAAACACGTATGATGATGTGTAAATTTGGCTAACATTTCATGACACATGGACGATGATTTCCACATGTCATCCCCTGACTTGGCAATGTCATCCTCCTCTTTTTCCTTCATCAATGATTGATATTTTTCTTTGGTGAACCAAATTTGCCCACGAATTTTGTCGAACCTCAAAAACTCCATTGATGATCGACAATTTTTCTTCGACGAACCAAATTTGTCCACGAATTTTGTCGAACCACGAAAACTCCATCAACGATTCATGATTTTTCTTCGACAAACCAAATTTGTCCACGAATTTCACAAAACTCTGAAAACATAGAATTTTTTTTATCAAATTTAGGATGAATTTGGGTCATCAATGTCAAAATCAAATGCAATCTCAACCATGTATTTTTACTAACTCCCTAGTTGCAGTTAAAATAGAAAATTTGACCTTCTAGGCCAAATTTTGATGCCATCAATCATCTCCTCAACCATTCTAAGTGTAAATTTGACTTGAATTTGCTTAGAAAATTGGGGATTTCACTCCAGTTTCACAAATTTCCCTAAATCCGTCATTGATGAAACTTTACAACAACGAATTTATCCAATTTGCATTGGTCTTTAGCCCATACAGGTATGATGTTGAACCAAAATCTCCAATACCACTCTCTAATGTACTCAACCTCCAAGTTGAATCACGCTACTACTAAAAAATGAACAAATTATAGATCTGATACCAATTCTAAATGCGGAAAATACACAACATGGAAAAAAATCTCATGCAATTGTACATATGAATTAAAAATATAAATGCAATTTATTTAAATGTGTGAAAAAACAATTAAATGCATACAACAACATTCAATCACATAAAAACATAGATTCAAATGCATCATTTTACCCATTGCAGATAGTAATAAATAAGATAAACTTCAAAGTGAAATGCACAACAATTAACTCAACATTCAACATAATTAAACACAATGAAGATGAACACTTATCTTGGTAAATACATAAGTTGTTGCAAAGGACAAACATTCCTCCCAACCATAGAATTGTTGTTATAATTCTCAATAGAAAGTAACCCTTGAGTTGGGCCTATGAATCCACAGGAGACGGTGGTCTCTAAGGATGGTTGTTTCCCCCTCTCAACAACTAAATTCCTTCAAACATTCCAATCTGTCAGCTCTCTTTCCCCTCAACCCACACAACCCAATGAATGAGATCCTCTTTTCTGCCACGCAGTCCCTCAGGCTATCCCACTTACCTCCGAGGATCCAACATAGGGTGGAAAAGAAATCTCTTTGTTGGGGACTACAGGAATCTACAATTGCACGGGAATTCTCACAACAAAAACTTACTTTCTCACTTTTACACTTTCTTTCTCACAATATTACTTAGGCCTACAACCTATTTCCCCATGAATTTACATCTCCAACCAATTGTTACATATGCCCACTATGGATTCCTTCAAGCTTCAACACTCAGAACTCTCTTGTTGTCCAAAATTCTGCATACAAAAACTGCTCTCTTTTTCCATATGAATTTCCTTCTCTTCTTATGCTTGCTTGACTCTCACTCTTCCCCAAAAGGATTTACTTAACTCTCACACTTCCCTCATGCTTGCTTATACTCAACACATGTTCTCAATAACTATGTGAGGTGAATTCACACACTAACCCTCTTACATGTATTCAATGATTGAGACTTGGAAACACTCTAAAGGAAATAAAATGTTCATAGAAAAGATCATTTGGAAATATGGTTTAGGTTTAATAGACATGGGTATTTCCCCCTTGGACTGTTCTTGGATCCCATCCTTGAACCCCCTCTCTTGTGGAAACTTAGCCCCCATGTCTTTGTTCATGTATGTCTGCAGTCGGTGATACATTTTATTTATGATATACAAAGTTTACATATTACATCGCTTGGTCTGTGGCCATACATCATATTTACATTATACATCGCTAAACAAGGCATTAAAAATGGGGATGTTACAGAATCCAATCCCTTCACTAGCCCCTACACAAAACCCTCATCCTCCATACACTTTTCTTACATTGCCTCTTGCACCAACCCCTTAGAACATTTCCACTTCCAGGCCATATCCTCCCTCTTTGGGAAACTCGTCTCCAAGTGCCCATGGCTAACAATGAAACATCGGAATGGAAGGATTTTATAATCAAGAATTTCATGTCACTCATTGCCTCCTTTCTCCAAAATTATTTCTTTAAGAAAAACTTCATTAATGGACATTCTCACTAGGATTCTTGGCACCCCTTCCCAAATTAGGGTTTTTGATGCTAGGTATTAATATATTCCCAACTTATTTCCAATAACACATAGAACCCTCTTAGAGAAGTAATGAAGTGGCAAGCCTACCAACCTAGCCCATATATATATCTCATATTGCAAGGAAAAACCTTAGTTGAATCCATTATAGCATTGCTTCAACACCAACCATAATTAATGGAAAAACAAGGGGTTGTCATTCAAAACAATAACTTTATCAGCAACATTCTCAAAGAGAAAGGTGTAAAATCCTCATTGTAATGGTGAGATCCTTACCTTTCCTTTCACAACTACACTCCATGCAATCTGAACCATGGAGCCAGCTTAGAGATATGGATTTTTACTCACTAAAGTACCCAATCAATGTCCTTTGAGCTAATTCCTTAGCTCTATCGATAAGTCATTCAACTAACAAATAAAGATTGAGAGATCTGAACAAATAGAAGCGTTGATTCCTTCTAGAATCTTGCTTCCTTGTAAACATTAAATCCTCCTCACTCTTTTTTTCCTCTTCTTCCATCTCCCTCTTGATTCCTCAATTTGTACAAATTTATTATTGGTACAAGGAGAAGTATCATAATGTTTTATTATTTGTATTAAGTTCTTTGCAATTAAATTTCTAGTAACTATTTCCCTAAAAAATAATTACCTTTCTTCTCTCACTAGCGTAGTATATCCTCGAAGTTCAATAATAGTCACAAGTTTTAGGGAGAAATTTGGAGGTTATGCACTTTCTTCCATCTTGTCAGAGCACCATTCATCATCCAAGGTGTGTAGGAATATGCTTGGTTGTTGGAGGATGTTCCAAAAGAACATATTACCAAGAGATTCCCGTTGGGCTCACTTGGCACATTTGAGGCATGGTTACATGGATTGCATTATCTTTTTGTTGTTGCATTATTTGATGGACAACCTTATCCCTAGGGTGAATCCAGGGCATGAGATAATGTGGATGGATAATATGAGCAAGACGAGAGTCCTAAAAGTCAACACACTACCATATCAGAGGTCTAGAGCATGATTTATGGTGAAGAAGGGGTCAAACAAATCCCTAGAAGATGAATTCCCTATCTCAAAAGATGTCCAAGGATTGAAAATTGGTAGGCTAAGGGGTTAAACACAACATAAAGGAGAAAATCCCCCTTCAAGGAGATGGCAAGGGCACGTGGAAGACATAAAGGGGTGATAAATAACCCTAATGGAGGATTTTCCACACATTTGGAGGTATATTTATTTTCTTTTTCTTTTTTTAAAGATCCAGGGGAATCAATAACTCATCGGGATTACTTGGGCAAGGCCTAGGTTCAAATACAGTTGGTTTCCACTCTCTAGGCTAGTGCCAACAGCTCGCAAGCCAACACTTAGTAGGAAACTTATGACTTAGCAAGGACCGAGACATCCGGAGAAACGTCCATGCAGGGGTCCTTCTCAAGGGGGGCGCTTATCCTGTCAGCCTTATCATAATGGGCCAACATGTCACTTATGGAAATTGAACCCGAGTGGGGAGTTGAACGAATAGTCTTCCCAACCACTCGAGCTATGAACCCTAGACCATTTGGAGGTATATTTCACCTCTTTGAGGTATTTGGGGAAAGAACACGTTGTTCAAGGCATTTTCGACATATTTGGAGGCAAACTCTTTGCATGAGGAGATGCAATGTGGCATTGATGATATGATTACAACCTCAAAAGGAAGTGTATTTTGCTAATAAAGGTGACAAGTGGAATTATGGACCAATTCCATTAATTCAAAGGCAAATGGATCAAAATATCCCCCATTGGAGGAGGCTTGAAGCATGACTTGTGTCAATAAAAAAAACAAAGAAAGAACACCCTAGCTTAGAATGATGACGCGTGGTTATGAAAGTGTGTGTATGATCAAAGGGAATCCCTTGGCAATATCTATTGAAGAACAATCCCCTTCAATATCTTGTTGTTCCATGAAAAACAAATATATCACTTAATAGATCAAACCTTAATAAAAATAATAACATCTCACTTTCACCAACCCAATAAATACTCTTTAACCAAATATTAATCATTAAAAATAAATAATTAATAATCTTTCAAATATAATAAAATTTCTTAACTAATAAAATTTCTATAAAATCTTAAGTAATTATTAAATACACATATAAAAAAAAATTAAAACACAGATATATTTAATACTAATCAAAATTTTAATTTCCTAAAAACATATTTTATCATAAATTATCTACCCATACAAATTAATGGTTTCGTATGATTGAAGCTACGTGTAAGCCCCTAACTAAAACTAAATTATGCCTCCCAAATAAAGTGGAAAATATTCCAATTTGTATCATATATAATAAATATTTTCCCTTAGTTGGCGCAGCACCACGTATTACACTTTATTCTCCATAGTGCCCAGTGCCCAGTGCCGCTCTCTACTGCTTTATCAAAAGGCTTGTCGGTTTGCTCAATTGCTAAGATTTAACTTTTTAAATTTAGA
>SNQJ01S0011427.1:78591-111880 GCA_010110895.2 Picea sitchensis | reverse complement strand
ATAAACATCAGTGTGCATATAAACAATGATGCTCCAATGAAAAATATTTTACAAGGATTGAACGGTCAATTGGAGGGTCTGTGGCTAGGCTTTCCCGATTTCAGTTTCTCCTCTGCCGCCCGTGCGCGGTTCTCCTACAGCGAGCTCCTCCTCCTCCTCCCTGCAGACTACAACACCACGACGTTATCTCCTTGCTATGGTGCCATTCTTTCATGGTTTTCCTGCGGGCAGACTTTCTATTTTTTTGTCGATCGTACGTGGTGTGCGGATCAGGCTTTATGGTGTTGTATCTTCTTCGCTTTAGTTATTTTGTTTTGCTCAGACCGCGTCTTATGCTCGGATCTGTTCCCTTCGGTGGTGATGCGAGCAGAGTCTGTTGTTGGAGCGGATCCATTATTGGTTATGGGCTGCAGCCATTTCATTAGGGTGCATCTGCCGGGGTTCCTCTTGGTGTTTTTCCTTCTGATCTCTATATTTTCCCCCGAGAGGATTCCTATTTTGCAGGCGTATGTTGTTTCTCCATCCCACCTCCCTCTCTTGTATCGGGGTTGGTGTCAGGGTTTGATGGGCTTCATGTCCCTAGTTTCAAAGTTTGAAAGTCAAGATTCAGACTTTTTTTCAGCTAGGGTTTGGAATTTTTTTGGACCCTTTCTTTTTCATGAGAGGATCAGATGCCTCTCTTACCTGGTCTGTCCTGCTTTAGGGTTGTCTATGGAGGTATGTCGTGTGTCATCTCTCGGCCTGGGTCTCTTAGGGATTTTCTATGTTGTTTTTTCTTTCAGTGGCGATTCTTCCCTCGTGAGTGAGTGAAAGGATCTCGTGTGGGTTTTTGGTTCTTTCCACTTTTCTCAGTTTCTGGTTTGTGGTTCTTTGTTTTTGTTTTCTTAGTTTGTTCATGGTTTGATGTATGTTTAGATTCAGTTTTTATTGGCAGTTGTTGATGCGGTGGGGTTGTGCCAAAGCTTTGAGGGCCTATCATTTGGGTGGGCCATGCCCTTAGGGCTTTGAGGTCCTATGAGAGGGTATGCAACTTAGCTTCTGGTCTTATTGTTATTGGTTTGAGATCTTCATCGATGTCGTTGTTATGTGGTAGTGATGATATCATGATTTCATACCAATTTCATTTATGGGTTTAGGGTTCTCTTCACCCTGTGTTTTTTCTGGGGTTTCTTCCGAGTCTGTATTTCTTTATTTACTTTATGGCTTACCAACCAACTTTAGTGTCCCTATGAGATTTTTCTACCCAAGTTTGGATTGTGCTTAAGGAACCTACAAAATGTAATTTGGTTCTCTTTGGATGAATATAATTATTCTTTTTTCCAAGGAAAAAAACAAAACAATGATGTCCCAATGCTTAACTTGTCTCGAGCATTGTCACAAACGTTATAATAAAAAATAAAAAAACACTTAATAAACCACCTTGGTGCCATTGGACATTATGTCCCTGTGTCTCCCCTATTGTTAGGTACACAATGGTAGGGCAAATAAAATGAATTACGAAAGCAATTTTTATTATTACACTTCATCCTATACTTCCAAACTCTTAAGAAAACACGAGTTCTCACTCACATTCCAAGGACAAGGACACCATGTTTGCGGTAGATTCCACACATTTCTAGATTTTGGAAATTACAATGAATTTTCATTTCCTCTCAATGGTGGAATCACACCTCCTCGAGACATAAGAGTCTAGGTAAACTGTTTATGACCTTCCTATTTTCATTTTCATCCGATTCAAATTTGAAATTGTCTTGATTCTATTGCTTTTTCAATTTTCTTTTCCAATTTTGGGTGGTGCACTTGAATGCTTAGGCTCACCCGGAAGTGGTTCAACCTATGTGTTAATGCACGATAAAAATATCTGCCAATGTGTATACTCTAACTATATCATTCAAATGAAACCACCACAATTAATTTTAAAAATAACCACAGTGGTCTGTCTTTTGGGATGCCTAGTTACTCATTGTTACAAAAGACAACACACCCTTAACCAACATGTTAGTGATCTAGTAACACTAGGGTACTAGTACGCTTCATTTAATAAATCTCCCTACTAATCTTACATTTTGTAAAATTTAGCATAACCGTACATCCATTTTAACTAAATGCAGAGGTGTTGTTAAAAAAACAACATGAAAAGAATAATGAACCACCTTGCATAGTGAGGTGTCTCATTAGATGCCGTGTTTCCGGTCCTCTAATAAAACAACACACCACTAAACAAAATAACTATATTCCAATATAAAACTTTTAGGATATTTAGACAATAATTTATTATATCAATAATATAATAATAATTTAATTTAAGAGTATAGTTTAGCTAAATAATAAATTGATGTATGAATCTTTGTTTTTTATGAGATAATATATTTCTTAATTGGAATGATTAAATGTATTTATATTAACATGTCCTTGATTATAATATTTAATCACATAAATCTATTTTAATTTCAAATTTATTAAGTATTTAAAACAATTAATTATGAACTAAATTTAAGGTAATTAAAAAATACTTAACTTAAACAAATTTAAATTAATGCAATTTACATAAATAGATAAATAAATATCTTGTTTTATTAATTTTATATAAAATTTAAAATTAAACCAACTTTATAAAAAATAAACAATATAATTTCTTCAAAATTAAAGTGTAAAATATACATTCATAAAACATAATATAGATGAAACTTGTCATTAACACAACCTTTATTTTTGAAAATTAAAAATATTAAAATTAAACTAAAAACCATAAAATTAAACTAAAAACCATAAAATTGCTTTTCAATTTTTTTTTATTTCTCATGCTTGTTATATTTAAAGGTAAGGTAAGTTGGATACTTAATACATCAAATCATGTTATATGTGAAAACTAGATACATTGACATCAAAGAGAATATTAGGATCTAGTTTAAGAGTACAAAAGTAGAGCAAATAATTGGATTGGAAATTGATGTGGGTTTAGGTTTGTGACCATAAATTTAATAACAAGGGGAGTTGCGAAGAAACAAGTCCCTTCCAAGAAGGGATATAGCAACAAGAAATGTGATTCAAACCAATGACGATACAGAGTGATCCGAAATCGGATCTAGAAGCCTGACAGGGCTTGAAAAATTCTCAAAAATGAAAGTGCTCGAAATGCAACAAAGCCTATTCCATTGCGTCTGTCTCGTCTTCCTGATTCCAGTGGTATATTTACTTTGTCAAACGGGCTCCGTATGGAGAAGATATCGTGTTCTGTCCGAAAAGTCAAACACGCAAAAAAGGGGGATGACTATAGAGTCTGTACAGTCCACGTGTCATGCTGACTGTGCAGACCGTACGGTCCGTACAGATGATGTGGCGGTTCCAGAATGTGACATGTGGTAGCTCCAGAATGCAACACGTGGCAGCACCAGGAGGCGACAAGTGTCAGGCAGATTTGGGTGTACGGGCGTACGGCTGGACCTATCCGAAGGTGACATGTGTCACCACTGAAAGGGTGACACGTGGGATGGATGACGTCAGCAACTCATGTGGTAGGGTGACACGACAGACACGCAGGATGACAAGTGGCAGTACGACGGTTGACAAGTGGTAGTACGACGGTTGACAAGTGGCAAGCACATGATCCAATCAGTAACTGACACGTGGCGTGTTTTGGTTAGTTGGTAAGGTGCCACGTGGCCCAGTCAAGGGTTTCCACGTGGCACCCCGTGGTTGGATGTTGGTTTTGTTTAAAATTGTTGTGGCTCGGCGCGGGAGTCGAAACTGTGACCTCCCTCTCGGGCAAAGGAGTGGGAAAGCCGGGCTAGCCAGCCCGCCGTCGGTTGCTGCTTGTAAAGTTTATGTTAAAGAAATTATTTAAATTTATTAAATGGAATATCCAGCAGGGAAAAGGGTTGGGACTTAGCCCCAACCCTCGGCAGACCATGTAACCACTCGATCGTGACCATGAGAGGAGTTGTTAATACATGTGCGGGGTTGTTATAACCATTGGACCCGTGGTCCTATGTTTGCGCCACATAACCGGGGGTCTATCCATAATAGGCGTAGGTTTATTGTAACAGTTAGGTCGTGGACATATGTCTATGCAACAAAACCAAGAGCCAACGCCAAAAGCGGAGGCCAGCGCATAGCGCGTGGCCACATGGCCCCCCATACGACCATGGCGGAGGGGCGCGCATAAGGAATCAGGGGTTGCACCCAATAGAATTTATAAAAGTGGGTTTTTATAACAATATTTGGTTTTTTATTGTTAATTATGCCTATTTTTGGTTGATTCCCTCCATTTTTGGGGGATATTGGGCATTTTTGGAGGCCAAATTCTTGAAGGAAGTTGGAGATGAGCAACCAACTTCAAGGCTATATAAACGAGGCCTGTTTGAGGCCATGAGAGAGCAGTCAGAGCAGAGTTATGATAAATAAAATCCAAGCCAAAGCCATTTTGATGCAAAGAATCTTTTGAGAAGGAGACACTGTCAGATCATTTCTGGGAGCTCCGGACGTCCGTTTTGTTTGTTGTTTTATTTGCAGGGTTCTAGAGATCTGGGAGAACATGACCAAATTAGTCTTGTATCCATTTGGAATTGAAAAAATGTACTTTTGAGCATTTGAATAGAAATAAAGAAGCCTCCCCCACAGAGACAAAGGCTCGAAGACGTAGGCAAAGTTGTGCTGAACTCCGTTATCATTCTGCGTGTTATGGTTTGCTGTCTATTCTTTCATTTCAGATCTGCAAATGTGTATATGGCTGTTATAATTCCTCTTATTTCCTCATTCTTTCACTAAGTTTCTCAAATGGTTAATTAACGCATGCAAAATTTAACAAGGTTTTTAGAGACCAAAGGCATTTGACATTCTAGACTTGACTCTAGATAAATGGAAAACCCAAGTAGTTGTCAGTCATTCTGTTTTATCAATCCATGCATGGAATGTTCCTTCCCTCCTGTCTCACCACCCGGGTGAGGAAGGGGAAGAAGCAATGTTCACTAGTCTTCAATTATCTTCAAATTCTCTCTGCGGCACTCCACCACTATGTTCGGCTTCAAGCTGGAATAACACATCCAAATGCGCCCCCTCTCGTAATACGTATGATAGTACGTGGACTGGCTGGAATGCTAGTGTTCCTGTATCGACTAGCCTATTGGAATATCCATTAGTGGCTTGTTAGTCCTTTGGAAATGTGAATGAAGTACAATGAACTACCCATCGAAGTGAAGGGGGAGATTGCGATAGAAAAATAATTCCTCGAAGACATAGCCTTGTTGTGAAAGAGATAGAACTGGCTCGACTCCAAGACCAGATAGTTTGTGGATGGAAATCTGAGGCAATCCGACGAAGTCCCCTCGCCTATCAACAATAGAATAGTTTCTATCCACAAGATTTTTATGAAATCATGTTTTGATGTGAGACTTGTCTCCCTTCAATATTGGTTTGATGAGGTGTTCATCCTGCAAACTTGCGAACTTACGAAATGTTTGTTGGTTGGAAGTCCAGGGTGGAATCGACTGTAGGATTATGTCTGCGAATACAGAGTACAAAGTGGTGTTTGTCCTTAAATTTGGAAGAGACATATCTGGATGGAACGAGACGCCAATTAAGTGTTCACTTAGAAATCCGCACGGACAAGTGAATGAAAGGCATCAGTTGTTAGCGTCAAACCCACAGTCAAGAAACTTTAGATATGAATATGTTGATTATTATGATGACCATTAATGGTTGCAATTGGTTGTAGGAAAGTTCAAAGTGAGAGGAGTTGGGAAGAAGTGGATTCTGGGCGCTTTCCTTACTGTCGACGAGCTCCATGGGAAGGGCAATCACTAACTCGATTCAATGATGCGTGTCCACAATTAGCAGATGAGTATACTAATGGAGTCATCTAGGTATTACTACTAATGGATATGGGTTGGGTATTACAGATCGATCAAGTAGTAAAGGACAAGGTAAAATAGAAAGTATTTGTGTAAACCCTACAGGTAACGGGGAATAGGTTGTCAAGCATAAATGCCCTGAACCTCAAAGTAGATGATTTCGTCTGTCCTACCATAGTGAAACATTGTAAAATGGAAAAATTCTTAAATAACCTTAACAAAGATATTTCTAGGACCTCGAACGAGAGTGCGATGGACCTCGAGCAGCGATGGACCTCGAGCAGGAGAAACAACGGACCTAGAGCCAAAGCCAACAACCCGACCCGTTCTCCAAATAATTGGCGCCATCCATAGGCCTGTAAGGAGGTATATTGATCCAGGTGGATATTGGTGGCCACTCACCTTATCCAACTAAATTTTGGCAATATACTATTTTTGGCAGTTTTTTAGGTTATGAACTTCTAGAGTCATTTTGAGGTTCTAAACGACATTTTTCGAGAATTAAAATCCGATGAATATTAGTTTGATCTAGACCATGATATTCGTTGTCAGAAATTGTATTCTTTGGATATAACTTTCTAGTGATGAATCATATGCATCAAACAAAGATTGTATGCAAATGTTACGACCCCAAGAAGTTGATGTACTCACTTACCCAAACGGGGCCCACAGGACTTTTGGTGCTTCATCTCCTAGGGTTAGGTTTTTAGATGTCTAGGGTTTTTCGTATTCCTTTTTATTGTAAAAAGGCATTCAGATCCTCATTGTAATCATCTTCTTGCGAATGCGAGTAGTCGTCACATCTCTTCTCAAAGATAAGCTGCCACCATTCTAGCGAGCCTTTGACTCTATGTTTTTACACTCTTTGTACATTTATTTCATTATTAGAAATCATGTATTACTGTATCTCTCTGTTTATGGTTGCGTATCTGATACATTTATGTTATATTATTGGATATCCACAATATCCCTATGCATTTATTTATTATATCTTCGCTCTCATTTCGTGCCGAAAATAATCCGTATCACTGGTGTGAGAACAAACTACTCTTGATAATTTTTCAGTGCATGCCCCTGACGATATTTGAGTATAGTAAGTTGAGTATCGAGCTTGTCTCTCTTGAAGAAAATCGTTATCGCACACCTAAGAAGCCCTACATGGCGGAAGAAAAGAAAAATGATGGAGATGATCCTATCAATATGTTGCTTGAGCAAGCTCTCATGCGACAGAGGGACGAAATGATGGAGGATTTTTCCCACATTCTTCAATGCCTGCAGCTTGTGCATCTTCATCAAACAAACACTTTGGAAGCACCTCTCCTTTCAAGGTACAGGTTAATTTTGATATTCTCATATTTGAAGGTGAGGTAGATGCGGATGGCATAGACAAATGGTTAAATCTGTTAGAAGGTTATTTCTCTATTCATAATTTTTTCAACAGGGAAAAGATCACCTTCGCATTCCTTAAAGATCTCCCCCATGTCAAACATTGGAGGGAAACTTACTCAGAGAAAAGTTCCATAGAGGATTATAGAATATATGGGGTCGAGCCCACTTGGAATTTTTTTTTTCATGCAGTAAAGGAATAATATTACCCTGTTGGAAACTATGAGGACTAGTACGTGACACGGACCACACTACGGCAAGAGAGGGGCCAAGCAGCTCTGGAGTTCATCAATATCTTCCACACCTTGCACACCAAGATTAGTATCAAAGACTCCGAACGACATTTGATTTTGAAATACCATGGGGCTCAACACAGATACATCCAATCTGAAATGGATTTTCTGGACATCTCATCACTCTGTGCTGCTTATCTATATGTTGTTAAAATTGAGCAGAAATTTAAGAACCAAAACAAATGGGAGTTTGTGTTTGCAAATTTGCAACAACCAAAGTATGATAAAGACGGCCCTAAGAAACATTCTCCTCAAAACCAATCCAAGCCATAGGAAAAGAAGGGTCGCGGGAAGACACAGAGGGAAACCAAAAAATGGTGTGATTTCCACAAAATCCCCTAGAACAATACTAATGAATGTCGCTCAAAACAATCATTGGTGGTCGACATCAAAGAGAAGGAGCAAAACCCTGATTTAGAATATGACTCTGAAAATACTGGTAAAAGACAAAACATCGACGCAGACCCCACTGTTATTGTTGTGACCACACCAATTCAACCAAAAGAACAAACAGATCCCGAAGAGGGGGAGCACCTTTTTTATTCATAGATTTGGGTGAAGGGGACCCCACTGCATTTTATTGTTGATAGATGAAGCTAGAAGAACCTCATCTCAATAGAGGTCGTCAAACAATTGGTATTTTCGACAACACCACACTCACAACATTGGGTGGCTTCGGCAAGGACGATATATCCATGTCAGCTTACAATGTCGATTGTCATACGGCATCCAACCCTTCAAGGATGAGGTGCTATGTGATGTCTCCCCATTGTATGTCTGTGATGTTCTCTTGGGCCAACCATATATGTGGAAGTGCCATGTTGTTCATGAGTCTCGAACATGTAGTGTCATTTTTTCTCTAGGGGATCATCTCTAAAGAATACCAGAGGTAGTTATCACTATTGTTCCACCTAAACAATGCCACAAGGTAGTATCTCATACTGCAAAATTCATCTTCTTCACAATCTATTCAAAAGGGGAACAAAAGGACATTGCAACCACTACAACCTCGCCCCAAGTAGTCGACAAGGTTGCAGCAAAGCGCAAAGATTCCTTTTACACACAGTCCTCTCATGTAGCTCGACTTGTTGAATAGACTCAACCTCAATAGGTTCATGATAGCCTTCCACAAAACAAGCAACACAATGTCTCCAGCAAGGCAAACAACTCACCAAGATTCAGATTTAGAAAATGCTTCCCTCTTTCCCTCGAGAACTCGACACAATGGATACCATTTCTTCCTAAGGAGGGACAATTGATCAAGGTGGATATTAGTGTCCACCCACCTTTTCCAACTCGCTCAAAATAATTTTTTGGCATTTTTAGCAATTTACTATTTTTTGTTGTTTTTTGGGTCTTGAATTTTCGAAGTTGTTTTGAGGCTTTAAAAGACATTTATTGGGCATCAAACTCCAGAAAATATTACTCCATTATCGACAATACTATTCACTATCAATGTTTGTATTCCTTGGATAGACCTTTCTAACAATGTATCATATGCATCAAACGAAGATCGTATGCAAAAGTCGGGAAGTTGATGAACTAACTTACCCAAACAAGCCCACATGAATTTTGGTGCTTCATCTTCTAGGGTTAGGGATTATATCTCCTCTTTCATTTCATGCTGAAAATAATCATCTAAGGAAATTCCAATAGGTGGCAGTGAAGGGAATTGCAATAAAAATTGGAGAAAGCTCTACTATTTAACATTTAATGCCAAGAAGTAATGCTAGAAGAAGTTCCATTACTTGACTTATGCAATATTACTCATAGATTATACACTTGAAAGTTATTTTAAGCCAATATATGGTGAGAGTGTGCCTCAGAAAGAGGCCAAATAAGGATTCAATCTTCAAACTTTGGACTAAAAACCAAATGTCGGGTGGAATTTGAATGAACCGCTTAAAACTGTGGTTAAAGTGTTTGGTTTCTGTGCCATATTAATGCAAGGACTAAAAACCGACTACTATTAGTCCTTACAGCCCGAAAGGCAGGGACTAATAAAAAGGAAAATCAAAGATAAAACAAGAGACACATATTGTATCCCAAGATAAATAATTTGCATTGTTTCCCAAAAAAACTAACATCCATTGTAATTCAATGGGTTTTCATACAATGGGTTTTATCATATAAATAATTTTCATGAAATTTGAATGTATTCCATTATGGGAGAGATATGCATATTAAATATAGTCAATTGCGAGAGGGTTCAACATTTATTGTAGTCCATTACCATAATAGTCAATTCAAATTTACCTACGTGTAGAAACTTATTTTGGATTTGAGTTGAGTTTTTTTGTTTTTTTTTGGAGGACCCATTCATTATAATTAGGTTTTGTTGTGCATTCATTAATGCATGTCATTCCATAATCTATTTCCATTAATTACAGACCGTGTTTTCATTAAGGTCGTGCCCAATTTTTTTTTATAAAACCACTTACTTCTACCCATAAATCCATAGTTCTTGCACTATGTATGTATCTCAACAACACAAATATGATGGCCATAACATCGCCATTTTTCCTTTTTCTCATTTTTGTTTTTGCTCATTTTTGTTGTTGTAGAAACTAAAATTAAGATATTATTCTTCTATTCACACGATATAAATTTGTAGACATATATGTCATTTTTAAACATTTTCTTCTACTTAAGTACACATGTTTAGATCTAGATCTAACCACTCTATTGCAATATCCCAAAATTTGTTTGATGAGATCGTTTTTTAATGAACTATTCTACAAGAGGAAGATAAATATAGGAGGAACAACATTACTACTCTAAAGACAAAGTATATCTACATCACTCCCTTTATGCCATATACATTTCTTATTAAGTAAAATATATGCCTCATAGTTGGTGTAAATCAATCCAAGCAGGGGATGGTACTATACTGGTGTGTTAATGCTACTGTTTAGTTTGAAGGAGGAATGGGTGCATTAAAAACAACTACAATTGTATGAACTCAAGAAGAAATACACAAAACCAAACACAAGATGAGTTTTTTCTCTAAACTCTTGATGCATTCATTGCTTCTCAAGGAAGATATAAATACACATAGGTTTACTAATGATAGAACTTATTCTCCTATAGCTTTCTTCAACTAACTAAAATTAATTGAAACTATTCTACAACTTTCTAAACATAGAACTATTTAAAAATATCTAATGCTCCAAAAATAGGTAATGAGACTAATTACTGTATTTCAACAGTCCTCCTTAATTACGACCACTAACAATTCTGACACTAACCATGACAACTTGACAATCAACACTATATAGGCTTACAAAATTCATAACCTAATGGCCTTTTGTTCTAAGTTTGAGCTAGGCTTAAAACACTTGAGATCAACTCAAAAAACCTATTTTAGCTTCTTCACCTCATGTTGGTGAAGCTTGTACTCTCTATGCTCTACAATATTTTTCTTCTTATTGCTCCAAAATTTATATTCTGCATAAATTTTCTTCTTCTTCATCTTTGATGTTACACTTTGGTCATATTATTCAATATTTCTTCATCATATTTTTCTTCTTCATTTGGTTCTTATTTTGCATATGCTTGTAATTCAACTATTGTTGACTTAACATTTATGTCAACCTCTGTAAGATGAGAAACATCTTTATTTTCTTTCATCTCCTCTTCCACTGCAGCAATAGCCTTTCAACAACTCCAATAGTTTCCTCTTTATCGAGTTCATTGCAATTATGAAAAAAAATCCATAACCACTTTCATCTCCATCATACTTTGGATTTGCAATCCACTCCTCAAGAAATTCTAATTCAACATAAAATTCAACATTCATTGTAGCCTCATTTATGTTCTCAACAACTTCCATTGTTCAATTCTCCTCACATTTTTATACTGCTACAAAGGTAGTTTCATTTTCATCTTCAAATTCAATTTCATCTTCCATATGTGTATCCACACACTGGGCTTCACTTTTTGTACCATGATCATCCTATGCATCTTGTAAAAAGTTACCTTTTTCTCCCATAATTTCCTTAACAAATTTCTCTGCAATGTTCATGAAATTTGCAATCTCCATATCTTGTTTATTTTGTTTTGCCATAGTAGCTTCTTCCACAAATTATTCAATTATTTATGCAATGTCAAATTCTTCTACTTATTCTATTACAATAGCCACTTAATAAACAACTACAATTCTTTGTAACACAGCTTGATGTTAATAGGTGTTTCTACCCCTTTCACTATATGCAATCTCCAGAATATCCCAAGCATCTTTGTACCTGGTTGCTGCTGCAATTTTGGAATAAGTTATTCCATCCAAGCCTTGTTGAATGAGAGACAATGCTTATGCATCATTATTCTTGTTTTCTATGAGTTGATCCTTGTGATCTCAATCATGGTCTCATAAGGTTTTTGATTTGAGGGTTTTTCACACCCTTTCAACATAATATCCCATAAATCTTATGTACTTAGTCTGAATCTCATCTTAATAGCCCAAAAATCATAATTTTTACCAAAAAACCTAAGAAGTGGTAGTGCATAATAATCTCTCCATAATTAATACTGATCAATAAAATTCACCACAACATGGCAATCTCTGGTGTGCACTATATTGGAAAATGCATCTTTTAAAAGAGTACATAATCCAAACTTCTTACACACTTCTAAGATTTTGGATCTATGATTGTGCAAGGCTAGTACTTGAAGCCATGTTTTTTTTTAAATACCTTAATACCTCTAAACCAAAAGTCTAAGTTTTTTTTAACTTTGATGCCACACTTGTAAGAAGAAAACCCCAGAAACTTTTTAAACGAAGATACCCAAAACGCTTCTTTTTATTTATTCACACATGCCAAAAAAAAATACAAATAAAATCTCGTTAGCTTCCTTTAAAATTAAAATAATTAGAATATCACACGCGTCTCGATTTTCCAAAATAATGATTTTTAATTTAAATAATGACTTTGAATAATGCAGAGTATAATATTCACAAATGTAATCCTTGTGACTTCTTGACATAAACCCCACATAAAAATTCGAACTTCAAACCATGGCAAGAATCATAGGGTTTGGACAATGGCAACTCCAAATATAGATATTCCTTGAGTGTGCGGCTCCTTCAGTGAAGAATGTGGATGTCTTGGCTTTGAAACCCAAGACAAGTTGTGACTCTAAACTCTTGATGCATTCATTGCTTCTCAAGAAGATATAAATGCACATAAGTTTACTAATAATACAATTCAATTCTTCTATATATTTATTTAACTAATTGAAATTAACTTAAACTCTTTTACAATTCTTTAAACTTAAAAATCTCAAAAAAAAAAAATTAGCTAATACCTCACTCACTAACAAAAATACCTCACTCACTAACAAAAGTAATTACCATATTTCAACATAGTTCTTTTCATTGTAGTGACAAACTCAAAAGGTATAAGGATTACCTAAGTATTTTACTTTACATTTTGAAAGGAGTTCCGATTCTGCATATGGTAAGGTTACTAGATCCCAATTGCTCATAGATATTAAAGAATCCTTTTGCAAATAAAATAAAGCTGTAAGCAGTGAGCATGTTGCAAGGCAAGGAATGACTCATTCTAACCTTTTGAGTAGGCTAGTTTTGTCTTGAGTGTTGGATAAGAGGAATATATAACAACAATCTCATTGTTGTTTACTATACCCTCTCTACATAGAGCATGATAGCACCAGGAGCAAAAACATTCAAATATGACAAAGCTAATTCCCTATTATAAGGATTTTCTTCAAATCTGGAGAATAATGTGGAGTCCACCTTTCCATTGTTAGCCACGGGTCTGTGAAGTTCTTCAATTTGATGTCACTCTGTGATTTATGACCCAATGCTTTTCTTGGATGGTCTCTCTAGTGCATATTTTACACCTCACATCGGTTAACATAGAAATGACAGCGAGGTGAATATACCTCTAAGCATTAGGCAGTTGTTGTAATCCTGATTTTGGTCTAAATGCAAATCTAGTATATCATTGGATCTAATATGAACATGTATGTGATTGATTACTTTTCTTCATGGCCATCTTGATTCTTGGCTTTATTCACATGGTTTTGTAAATTAATTTTAATTGATTACTTTTCTTCATAGCTGTCTTGACTCTTGGATTTATTCACATGGTTTTGTAAATTAATTTTAAATAAAGGTAAAAAATAAGTATTTATATTAAAGTTGATGTAATGTAATCAATTAGAGACATATTTTAGTATATATGGAAGAGATTTGACCTACTTTATTTCAATTTAAAAATCTTAATAGTATTTTTTCATTTCAATTTTGTATTTCAATGCATTCATTATAAATGATCTACTAATAATACAATCATAATATTTGGATTGAGGCTTTTCTCACGTAACGATTAAAATATTTACATCTTCATTGTTATGTGGAAGGATTTTAGTAATTGAATTGATATCTTGTGTAGCTGATTGTGTGATCATTTCATTTATATTTACCACCACCAATATGTGTGGCTTGCGTGTCTAATTTATGTGTGTATCTGATTTAAAGGAAAAATTCCGTTCATGGGTGAATTTTGAGTGATTTAAAAATTCAATGGACAATTTTTTTTATATTACAGTTTTTCCATGGTTTAGCCTCTTTTCTCTATTATTCTTGATATATATGGTATATTATCGATTAAAAACTACCTATATAAGGTTGGAATTATCCCATGAACTAGTGTATATTATCCCTCAAATTTGCCAATATTTCATTCAATCAACCTCCCTTGATCACTATTTCGACCCTAAATTCAATCTTATTATTTATTGAGTTGATGTAATTTGTATTCTCTAGAATCTATGTTCCTTTGAAAATTCACAAATACTTATGCCCCTAGATACAAAGGATTGAAACCTAGATAGGGTGCCTCCTCGTAAGTGTCATAGGATAGATGGAATGGGTCGAATGACCCACACCCAACTGAGAGTAATGGTAATGCCCCTCCACAGTCTTGTAGGGTTAATTTCCCCTAGTGTAATCTAGACCAGGCATACCAGGCCTAGGGAAGTTGTCACCTTGAATCTCATGGCTAGCTTATTCATCAATTCACCATGTACTAAGAGGGAAATCAACCTGATTCATTCTTTCCCCCTCTGCATTTTATCCTTCTCCTTGGCTCTTTTGAGCGTTTTCTTACCTTTTCCCTATGATACTTCATTTTATCCCTTGCTCTCTTGGGTGAATTCTCTCTTTATCCTTCTGCTACTCCACTCTTTCCCCCCACCTCTCGTAGATGAATTCTTTGCATCTCCCTTTTCTTTTAGTCCTGCGATTCGGCTCTTTCCAGCTCTCCGGGGTGGTTTCCAACAACCCATCTATTATTCATCTTCTCTCGACCGCAAACTAGCCTCTGCATTCTCTCCACCATGCCAATAAAAAAAGGGAAGTCGAGGAGAGGAACCTTTTACTACAAATCCCTCTATAAGAATGACAAACTTACCCCCTCCTAGTTGGCTCTCATTGCTTCTGACACATTCGGCCCTAGGCATAATAGTGAGGGGCCGTTGGAGCCTTCATCGTCACCCCCTCACTCCATCCATGGAAATCGCCTAGTTAAAGAGGAAATGCCATCGTCGAGAGAGCACACTCTTTTTCTCACTAATCCTCTTTCCCCCATGAAAATGTTGGTACCCGTGTAGGTGAGGAGAAGATGTCTATGTATTCTTCCACAATCCCGTCCACTTGCTTCTATTTTTCAAAACATGTCGCAGTGCATACATTTATCATTTACCCATAGATGCACCGCGATTATTTTCACACCACCATGGATTGCAACGACGCATCTAATAATTCACACCACTCTAATTGATTATTAAAAATTCACCCTAGTGTCATTGTCTTTACAACACCGATGTGTTTGTTGGATAGATGGGAACCACTAGGTTAAATTGCACTATCACAGCTGAAGCATTGTGATGTTTTACTATTAACACATGCCACTGTGATAGTGGAACACCAACATTTTATCCTAGAATGTGTTGTAAAGGATAGAGCACCAAGAATGAGGCATCCAATGAGATGTCTCGCTATGCCATTTCGGGAAATATATATATCTCAGTGCGGTTTTGTAAACAATACCGATGTGTTTGGTTAAAATGGTTGTACCACTATATTAAATTTTATAAATCGTTAAGTTTGTGGTGATTTTAATTAAGTGAAATGGACCGATGTGGGTCGAAGCCAATTATGCATCAGTTGGAGGGTGTTTCAAAGGATGCATCTTTTTTTTTTATATAGTTTATTGCAGTTCTCTAGATTGAATGGAACTAGTATATACATATATATGAGGCACACCAGTTGCAGTAGTCATTGTGAATTTAAATCATTAGTCAATACTTTAGGGCGAGCCTAAGAATTCAGTTACACTACACATAATGGAAAAAAAATGAAAACAAATCCAAGTTTCAAGCTAAATTCAATTTTTGATTGGATGAAAATGCAAATAGGAAGGTATTAAACAATCTACGTGGCCTCTTGTTTCCTTAGGAGGCATGGTTTCACTATTGAGAGAAATGAAAATTTGTTGTAATTTCTAAATTTTGGAAATGTTCATAATCTACTAATGGAGTTATCCAAGTAGATGTTCATTGTAGAGCACCGAAAACAAGGTGTCTTTGGAAGGAAAATGAGCATTGGTGCTTACTTGAGTGTTTGGAAGAACAATGAGCATTGGTACTTGCATGAGGGGTTTGTGAAGAACAAGATGCTGCTATGAAACAATAATAAAAATTGGGTTGATAATTTCTTTTTATTTACCCTACTATGATGAACTTGACGATGGTGACACACACTGATTGTTCAACAACATCATCACACTTTCTTCGGTGAGTGTAATTTTTAT
Organism: Picea sitchensis; assembly: GCA_010110895.2. NCBI lineage: Eukaryota > Viridiplantae > Streptophyta > Pinopsida > Pinales > Pinaceae > Picea > Picea sitchensis. The sequence continues at coordinate 95,515 of SNQJ01S0011427.1, read as the reverse complement.
TATAAAGTATGGCGGTGATTTTGAAAATTGATTCACTGGTGATTTTTTTTTCCATAGAAAAAAAAAAAAAAACCTCTACAAAAACCTTCATCTGCGTGCCTCTCCTAACAACCTACGCTATAAATAGAGAAGGGATATATTTTTTGGGGAGATTTAGTAAAATTCTCTGAAAGATTATATCTTGTAGTGACATAAGTATGGGACCATTTGAAATGTGGTAGGAATGCAGAGGGACAAGTTTCATGGAGGATTGAGTCATGTGGTTGAACATGATGCGTAGAGAATGTCATGTAGAGAAATGACTTTGTGTCAAGTTTTCCTCATGAGACATAGTTCATGAATTGACTAAGTATAGGATTACATGATAGAGGGGGAGGAGTTATTTGGGAAGAGTTAATGCGAGAAAAGGTGTTGCATAGAAATTCCCTTTGGAGATGTATGCCATGCATCAAAATGTATGACATACATCAAAATCCATCACATATAAATTATCTAATGTATGTCAATGGGAAAATTAAAATCAAAACAATTATGAAGTAATTTTATTTATATAATTAAATATAAATATTTTAATAAATAATACATAATCCAAGTGTCTAGCTTTTCATGGTGAGTTATAATATTGCTTGAACTTTTAGGAGATGAACTATGTATAAAACTTTGAAGTCTTGAACATTTGAGTGAACACCCCACCCATTATAAAACAAATAAAATAAAATAATAATAGAAAGAGGAGGTTGGGATGGATATTTAAAGGGAAAAGTTACCCCTTAAGTGTGACAAAAGGAAACTCAATCCTTTCTTTTTAATTTCAATTTTAATGTCATCATTACATAACTTTTATTTGCAAGAGCTCGTTTTGAATTTTAATAATATATAATCAAAATAATAGATAATATAATTTATCCATAAAAATAATATATTATTATGTCAAACTCTATCTTTTTAACCATACTCACACAATAATTTATTATGTGTAATAAAATAATATAATAAATAATAGAATTGATGTATAAGATTCATCTTTAGTAAGATAAGATATTCCTTAATTGGAATGATTAAATGTATGTAGACTAGCATTTTCATGGCTATAATATTTACTAGCACAATCGCTAACTAGCGGCTAAGAACGCAAAAGGTATCCATTGAAAACCAGTGCTAATATAAAATGTATGTGGTAATATGTAATCCGTTTGTGGTAATATGAGAAAACGTTTAGATTGCCTGGAACATCCTACTTAATCATTTAAGCGTGGGTGTTTACCTTATCCATACGATGGTGCAATGTGACTAGGTAAATGTTAAAAAAGCTTATATTAACGAATGCCTTGATAAATGCAATAGAAGTTATGAATAATAAATCTCACCCATTGATTTTGGAGGATGACTAAGAATATGTCAACATCTTCCATTGCATGTCCATGAGATTGGGGTTTAAGGTTAAATAAGGTTATAAGATCATTAATTCTGCCCATTATCAATGGGTGTACAACGTGTAACTTAAATCTATTTTAATTTCAAATCTATTAAATATTTAAAAGTTGGTGATGAAAATGAAAGATTAAAATATTTAAAAATATTTAATTTAAATAAATGTAATTTATATAAACAAATAAACAAATATCTTATTATATTAATTTTATATATAATTTAAATAACTTTTTACTGGAAATAGAATGGTTTCTTTGTATTATGACCCATAAAATGTAGGTGAAGTAAAATTAACATAAACTACCAAAGAAATAAAGGAATTAATTTTAATACATCAAATTATCTTATATTTGAAAACTAAATACTAAATACATTGACATTAAATAGAATATTAAAATCTAGTTTGACAAGATAAAAGAAGAGAAAGAAATTGATTGAAAATTGATGTGGGTTTAGGTTTTTTTTAAGAGAACTTTAATAAGAATAAATATAGGGTGGGAGGGATAGTAATGTAGAAATTATTGTATAATTCTACATTAAATACTAATCATCTTATATGTAAAACTAAATACTAAATACATTGACATTAAAGAAAATATTAAAATCTAGTTTGACAAAATAGAAGAGAAATAATTGAAATGAAAATTGATGTGGGTTTAGGTTTTCTTAGGAGAACTTTAATAAGAATAAATAGAGGGTGGGAGAGGGTGGCATTAATGCTTGAAGTATTATTATAATTTCTACATTGTCAAACCCTCCACCCTCTAATATTCTACATTAGTTCTCCTCCCACCCTCTATAGAGGGTGGGAGGAAAACGATAATAATTAATAATATAATTCTACTCCCACCCCTCTATCTGAGTCTTGAGGCACTATGTAGAAATTATTATTATAATTTCTACATTAATTATACCTCCACGATGTGAGGGGCATTAATGTAAGTATAATAATAATTTCATTATTATACCTCTATCTATGGGAGGGAGCATTAATGTAAATTTATTATCATAATTTCCTACAGTAATGCCCCCCCTTCCACTCTATAGAGGTGTCAAATTAAATAATAGTAAAAGTACATATTATTTAAAAAAAACCATGTTGGTATAATTTAATGGGTTTTATCATATAAGTAATTTGGATCAAAGTTGATTGGTGATTACCTATTAAATGTATTTCATTAAGAAAGAATATGCATATTAAATACAATCCATATACATTGTAATTTAATGGTTTTTATCATATAAATAATTTGGATCCAAGTTGATTCAAACAATCTTTATAGAGGGTGGGAGGGAACACTAATGTGGAAATTATTATTATAATTTCTGCATCTGGAGTGTCCCCTCTCCCACCCTCTATAAATATTGTTAATCAACTTGGATCCAAATTATTTATGTGATAAAAATCATTAAGTACAATTGTATATGGATTGTATTTTATTATGTATTCCTTCTTAATGGAATACATTTAATAGGTAATTAGAAATTGATCCAAATTATTTATATGATAAAACCCATTAAATTATAATAAATATGGTTTTTTTTAAATAATATGTGATTCTTGCTTTGGTGACTCTATATAGAGGGGGGGAGGCATTAATGTAGAAATTATTATTATAGTTTCTACATTAATTCTCCCCCTCCTATAGAGGGTGGGGAGAATCATTAATGTAGAAATTATTATTATAATTTCTACATTAGTGCCCACCCTCCCTCTATGAAGGCTGTCTTAGAAATTATTATATAGATTGTTTTGAATCAACTTGATTCAAATTATTTATATGATAAAAATCATTAAATTACAATGTATATGGATTGTATTTAATATACATATTCCTTCTTAATGGAATACATTTAATAGGTAATTAAAAATTGATCCAAATTATTTATATGATAAAACCCGTTTAGAATTATAATAAATATGGTTTTTTTTAAATAATATGTGATTCTTGCTTTACATTTAATTTGATACAGCCTATAGAGGGGTGGGAGGGGCATTAATGTGAGAAATTGTGAGTAATAATTTTCTACACATTAGTCCCCTCTATAGGAGGGGAGGGCATTAATGTAGAAATTGTTATTATAATTTCTTTGATACCCCTCTCCTCCTCTATGCAGTGTCAATTAAATGTAAAGCAAATCTATATTGTTAACCATATTCATTATAATTGTGGGTTATCATATCAGTATTTGAATCAGTACAATTACAATAAATATATTCATTAAAAAGAACAATAAATATTAACTCAATCATACTGCAATTATGTTTATCATATAAATGATTTGGATCCAAGTTGATTCGAACAATCTTTAATTTCCTAGTAAATGTATCCAATTATGAGAGGAATATGCATCTTAAATACAGTCCATTGCAAAATGGGTCAATATTTAATGTAGTCCATTACCATAATAACAAAGTTAAAATTACCATAATGCAAAGATGGATCAACATTTAATGCAGTCCATTATAATAATGCAGTCCTATTACATGATTATGAAGACTTGCTTTGTAATGCAGTTCATTACCATAATGCAAAGATAGTCAACTTTTAATGCAGTCCATTATCATAATGCACTCCTACTACATGATTATGACAACTTGCTTTGTAATGCAGTTCATTACCATAATGCAAAGATGGGTCAACATTTAATGCAGTCCATTATCATAATGCAGTCCTATTACATGATTATGAAGACTTACCTTCTATTCAACTTGAAGTTTAATATTTCTTAGAAGACTAGGTAATTACAGCTCAGTTTAGTTTGTTATCATGTTATAATTTCATTTCATAATATTTTTCCATGAATTACCGAACTATGTGTTTTGTCATTAATATCCTGCCCAAAAATTCTGTTATAAAACCACTCCGTGTCTCAGCAACCCAAATGCAAATGAAAAGGCCATAACATCAACATTTTTCTTACCCTCTCTGTTTTTTTAGAAGCGATCATTAGGTTACTATGCTTCTAGTCACGCATACAAATTTGTGGACAATATATCATTTTCAAATATTTTCTACTCCTTATCATGCCTTTGCCTCCTCCATTTTCAGTGGTGCATTAGTTGAGATGTAAAATAAATGGTGCCTTTATTTAATGACATCGTTTTTTACTGTACTAATCTGCAGGAGGAAGATAGAAATAGGAGGCACAGCACCGCTACTATAGAGACAAAGTAGATCTGCCTGGCTCCCTTTATGTCATCAGCGTTGCTTATTAAGTGCATGATATGCCTCACAGTTGGCGTAAAGGGAGCCAAGCAGGACAGCAGTTTCTAGCCGCACTCGCAGTCCTATTACATGATTATGAAGACTTATTTTGTAATGCAGTCCATTACCATAATGAAAAGATGGGTCAACATATTTAATGCAGTTCATTATCATACTATTACATGATTATGAAGATTTACTTTGGATTTGACTTGAGGTTTAATATTTCTTCGAAGACTCGGTAGTTATAGCTAGGTTTAGTTTGTTATAATTTTACTATGCTTTAGTCACGCATATAAATTTGTGTACAATATATCATTTTCAAATATTTTCGTCTCATCATGCCTTCGCCTTCATTTTCAGCGGTGCATTAGTTTAGATCTAAAATAAATGGTGCCTTTATTTAATGACATCGGTTTTTACTGTACTATATATACGAAGGGAAGATAGAAATAGGAGGCTAGCACCACTACTATAGAGACAAAGTAGATCTACCTGACTCCCTTTATGCCATCTGCGTTGCTTATTAAGTGCAGGATATGCCTCACAGTTGGCGTAAACGGAGCCAATCAGGACTGCAGTTTCTAGCAGCACTCGCCTCCTATGGGTTGGGATTGGTCTGTTAATGCTACTGTTTATTACTGAAATGTTTTTGCAGTGATAAACTTGAAGGTTATAAGGATTCCATAATGCAGTCCTATTACTTGATTATGAAGACTTACCTTTTATTCAACTTGAGGTTTAATATTTCTTAGAAGACTAGGTAGTTATAGCTAGGTTTAGTTTGTTATCATGTTATAATTTCATTCCATAATCTTTTTCCATGAATTACCGCGTGTCTCAGCAACCCATAAGCAAATGGAAAGGCCATAACATAACATCACCATTTTGCTTTACTCTCTCTGTTTTTTTTGGTTGCAGAAGCGATCATTAAGTTACTATGCTTCCTAGTCACATATATAAATTTTATGTATTTTCAAATATTTTTCTCCTTATCATGCCTTCGCTTTCATTTCCAGTGGTGCATTAGTTGAGATGTAAACCTTTTAATACAATTATGTGGCTGATTAGCGTGAAGACATATTTCATTTTCAAACAAACCTTAATTCACCTATTTCATTTACAAACAAACCCTAATTCGCCTATTTTAATGTGAATGCATTGCTGATCCTGTACAGAATGACTATCTACGCTCAGAGGGGGCATGAACTGTGCCTTCCAATGTATAAATACACAGCCTTTAGGTTATCTGTATAAATGCTGCCTTATTAATTATCTATCCATTTTGCCATATTACTATGTTTTTAACCGTCAACATCAAGATCAAATTCAAGTTCAAGTGCATGTAATGTTTCTGAGCGATCTCACTACAATGATTTCACAGTAAATGAAAGCTGCCTGAACGGAAATAGAACAGCAGATCTGAATTCAAGAAATAAATCAATAAAATTCGATAATGCCGCGGTTGTTACTCCGATCGATTTTCAAGCCATGGCTTCGTGTGAGGCTAGGGTAAGATATTCCGTGTCAAAGTCGGTACACTGAAGTATTCTGTTTAGTTGTTTTGTTGCTTCGGGTTCGTCCTTTAGTTGCAGGAAAATTTTAAACTGGAATGCAAGGAAATATATCAAGATTTAGGATAAAAATGCACCTTGAAACAATTTGGGAACGATTGAATGTATATTTAACGGAAATTTTCTGGAAAGAAATTTACTTGTAGAAATATGTAAACTATACTTGGTTCAACCTGCGAACAAAGAAGCAAACTTTAAAAGAAAGCGGATTAAAGGAATAAATTATCATTGTTTCCACAAAAGTTTAGGGAATATTCTTTAGTGCTTAATGGCTTATATACAAAGAAATGTGAACAGATGAAAGAAAGCAACTTCGAAACAAGCCGATTAATGAAGCTCCAACACTTGATCGCTAAGGATATATGCTGCACAATTAATACACGTTTATAAGGATAATATGAAACGCGGGGTGGTAGAGAATGGGCGGACAGTTGAAACGCACAGACAACTGAAATGCTGGCGAAAATGAAACGTGCAGACAGGGATGCCTTAATTTAGATGCTACGATTTAATCCTACTTACAGTAATTTTTAGTAATGATTAGGTAAAATGTTAAAAAGTATATGTTAACGGATGCCTTCATAAATACAGAAAGTTATGAACAATAAAATCTGATCCATTGATTTTTGGAGGCTGACTATAAGAATATGCCAGCATCTTCAATGCATAGCCATCAGATTAGGTTTTAAGGTTAAAAGATCATTAATTGTGCCCATTGTCAATGGTTCTGATTTAGTAATAAATGAATACCTTTGTTGGCAATGGTTTTTACTGTACTATTATGCAGAAGGAAGATAGAAACAGGAGGCACAACACCGCTACTATAGAGACAAAGTAGATCTGCCTCAGTTGGCGTAAAGGGAGCCAAGCGGGACTGCAGTTTCTAGCGGCACTCATGTAGTTCTATTACATGATTATGAAGACTTATTTTGTAATGCAGTCCATTACCATAATGCAAAGATGGGTCAACATATTTAATGCAGTCCATTATCATATTATTACATGATTATGAAGATTTACTTTGGATTTGACTTGAGGTTTGTTATTTCTTAGAATACTCGGTAATTATAGCTAGGTTTAGTTTGTTATCATGTTATAATTTTACTATGCTTTTAGTCACGCATATAAATTTGTGTACAATATATCATTTTCAAATATTTACGTCTCCTTTTCTTGCCTTCGCCTTCATTTTCAGCGGTGCATTAGTTTAGATCTAAAATAAATGGTGCCTTTATTTAATGACATTGGTTTTTACTGTACTATTATGCAGGAGGAAGATAGAAATAGGAGGCACAGCACCACTACAGAGACAAAGTAGATCTGCCTGACTCCCTTTATGCCATCTGCGTTGCTTATTAAGTGCAGGATATGCCTCACAGTTGGCGTAAAGGGAGCCAAGCGGGACTGCAGTTTCTAGCGGCACTCGACTCCTATGGGTTGGGATTGGTGTGTTAATGCTACTGTTTAGTTCGTTTCATTGTACTGAAATGTTTTGGCAGTGATAAACTTGAAGGGTATAAGGATTCCATAATGCAGTCCTATTACATGATTATGAATACTTACTTTGTAATGCAGTAAATTACCATAATGCAAAGATGGATCAACATTTAAGGCAGTGCTATTACATGATAATGAAGACTTACTTTGGATTTAGGGGTTTAATATTTCATGCCAGGGACTAGGTAGTTATAGCTAGATTTAGTTTGTTATCCTGTTATAATTTCATTCCATAATCTTTTTTCATGAATTACCGAACTATGTGTTTTTGTCATTAATATCCTGCCCAAAAAAACTGTTATAAAATCACTATGTGTCTCAGCAACGCAAATGCAAATGGAAAGGCCACAACATCAGCATTTTTCTTACGCTCTCTGTTTTTGGTTGTAGAAGCGATCATTAAGTTACTATGCTTCTAGTCACGCATATAAATTTGTGGACAATATTTCATTTCAAATATTTTTCTTTCTTTATCGTACCTTCGTCTTCATTTTCGTTGGTGCATTAGTTGAGATATAAAATAAATGGTGCCTTTATTTAATGACATCGTTTTTACTGTACTATTCTGCAGGAGGAAGATAGAAATAGGAGGCACATCACCGCTACTATAGAGACAAGGTAGATCTGCCTGGCTCCCTTTATGCCATCTCGTTGCTTATTAAGTGCAGGATATGCCTCACAGTTGGCGTAAAGGGAGCCAAGCGGGACTGCAGTTTCTAGCGGCACTCGACTCCTATGGGTTGGGATTGGTGTGTTAATGCTACTGTTTAGTTCGTTTCATTGTACTGAAATGTTTTTGCAGTGATAAACTTGAAGAGTATAAGGATTCCATAAGTATTTTACTTTCCATTTTGAAAGGAGCTAATTCAGCATGTGGTAAGGTTTCCAGATCATAATTGCTCTCATATATTAAAAATTCTTTTTGCAGATTAAATAAAGCTTTCAGTCGTGAGCATATTACAAGGCAAAGCAGACCTCGTGCTAAGATTTTCAATAGGCTACTGCTATAACAACAATCTCATCGTTGTTTACTTTACCCTCTCTACATAGAGAATGACAGCACGAGGAGCAAACACATTCAAATATGACAAAGCTAATTTCGCTTCAAAGCTGGAGAATAATGTGCAATACAGCTTTCCAATGTTAGCTAAGGTCTGTGCTTCAATTTGATGTCACTATGCGAGCTATTACACGGTGCTTCTCTTTGCTAGTCTCTCTAGTGCATATTTGAAGATACCTCTAAGTATTAAGCGATTAGTGTAATCCTAATTTTGGTCTGAATACAAATCCAGTTTATCACTGGATCTGATATGGCCGTGAGACATTTGTTAAGAAGATGTAAAAAATAGTCGTAATATAACAGGAATTGATGTAATGCAGGTTTAAAAATGTAAAAATGATATTCTTAGTAGTCACACAAAATAAATGGCTGTGATTTCAATCATTAACTTCCTAGCTATTATAAATACATCAGTTTATGTGTTTACTTTTTTACATTTACCTATTCATATTTAAAAATTACTTTGATAGCTAATTGATTGCCATGATAAGTGATTAACATAAATTAAAATATTAACACGAGATAAATGAAGCCCAACAATTTATTTGTTAAAAGATACAGCTATTTTGCTGCTGTACTAGTGTATAACAGAATTGATGTAATGCAGTTTAAGAAAATGTAAAAAATGAGTTATATTTTACCTACTCTATTACAATTTTAACATCTTAATAATATTTATTCATTTGAAATTTGTATTTCAATTTCAATATCCAAATAATATTTGTGCATTTGAATTTTGTATTTCAATGCATTTGAATTGATTTAATACAGTTTATTAGGGACAGATTTGAAGGAGATTCTACTTACTCTCAATTTGTATTTCAAATTTCAATATCCTAATAATATTTGTCTATTTGAATTTTGTATTTCAATGCATCTAAATTGATCTACTGCAGTTTATTAGAGACATTTGTTACTTACTCTTTATTTCAATTTCAACATTTTAATCATATTTGTCCATTTGAATTTTGTATTTCAATGCATCTGAATTGATGTAATGTAGTTTATTAGGGACATTTGTTACTTACTCTCTATTTCAATTTCAACATTCTAATCATATTTATCCATTTGAATTTTGTATTTCAATGCATCTCAATTGATCTAATGCAGTTTATTAGGGACATTTGTTACTTACTCTCTATATCAATTTCAACATTATAATCATATTTGACCATTTGAATTTTATATTTCAATGTATCTCAATTGATCTAATGCCCTTTATTAGATACATTTGTTACTTACTCTCTATTTCAATTTTAACATTATAATCATATTTGTCCATTTGAAATTTGTATTTCAATGTATCTCAATTGATCTAAGGCAGTTTATTAGGGACATTCGTTGATAGATTTGGAAGAGATTTTACCTACTCTATTTCAACATCTTAATAATAATTGTCCATTTGAATTTTGCATTTCAATTTCAATATCCTAATAATATTTGTCCATTTGAATTTTTTATTTCAATGCATTAGAATTGATCTAATACAGTTTACTAGGGACAAATTTGGAAGAGATTCTACTTATTCTCTATTTCAATTTCAACATTCTAATCATATTTGTCCATTTGAATGTTGTATTTCAATGCATATGAATTGATCTAATGCACTTTATTAGGGACATTTGTTACTTACTCTCTATTTCAATTTCAACATTCTAATCATATTTTTCCATTTGAATTTCGTACTTCAATGCATCTGAATTGATATGCAGTTTATTAGGGACATTTGTTACTTACTCTCTATTTCAATTTCAACATTCTTATCATATTTTTCCATTTGAATTTTGTATTTCAATACATCTGAATTGATCTAATGAAGTTTATTAGGGACATTTGTTACTTACTCTCGATTTCAATTTCAACATTCTTATTATATTTGTCCATTTGAATTTTCTATTTCAATGCATCTCAATTGATCTAATGCAGTTTATTAGGGACATTTGTTGGTAGATTTGGAAGAGATTTTACCTACTCTATTTCAATTTCAACATCTTAATAATATTTGTCCATTTGAATTTTGTATTTCAATTCCAATATCCTAATAATATTTGTCCATTTGAATTTTGTATTTCAATGCATTGGAATTGATCTAATACAATTTATTGGGATAGATTTGGAAAAGATTCTACTTTATATTTCAATTTCAACATTCTAATTATATTTGTCCATTTGAATTTTGTATTTCAATCCAAATTAATTGCTAGAATGCACTTTATTAGGGACATTTGTTACTTACTCTATATTTCAATTTCAACATTCTAATCATATTTGTCCATCTGGATTTTCTATTTCAATGTACCTGAATCAATCTAATGCACTTTCTTAGGAACATTTGTTACTCACTCTATATTTCAATTTCAACATTCTAATCATATTTGTTCATTTGAATTTTGTATTCAATGCATCTCAATTGATCTAATGCAATTTATTAGGGACATTAGTTACTTACTCTATTTAAATTTCAACATTCTAATCATATTTGTCCATTTGAAATTTGTATTTCAATGCATTTGAGTTGATCTAATGTAGTTTATTAGGGACATTTGTTGGTATATTTGGAAGATATTTTACCTACTCTATTTCAATTTCAACATCTTCATCTTGTTTGTGTATTTGAATTTTGTATTTCAATTTCAATATCCGAATAATATTTGTCAATTAGAATTTTGTATTTCAATGCATTACCATTGATCTAATACAATTTATTAGGGATAGATTTGGAAGAGATTCTACTTACTCTATATTTACTTTTCAAGATTCTAATCATATTTATCCATTTGAATTTCTAATTCACTTTATTAGGGACATTTGTTACTTACTCTCTATTTCAATTTCAACATTCTAATCATATTTTTCCATTTGAATTTTGTATTTCAATACATCTAAATTGATCTAATGCTTTATTAGAGACATTTGTCACTTACTCTCTATTTTAGTTTCAACATTCTAATCATATTTGTCCATTTGAATTTTGTATATCAATGCATCTCAATTGATCTAATGGAGTTTATTAGGGACATTTGTTGGTAGATTTGGAAGAGATTTTACCTACTCTATTTCAGTTTCAACATCTTAATAATATTTGTCCATTTGAATTTTGTATTTCAATTTCAATATCTTAGTAATATTTGTCCATTTGAATTTTGTATTTCAATGCATTTGAATTGACAGTTTATTAGGGACAGATTTGGAAGAGATTCTACTTACTCTCTATTTCAATTTCAACATTCTAATCATATTTGTCCATTTCAATTTTGTATTTCAATGCATCTCAATTGATCTAATGCACTTTATCAGGGACATTTGTTACTTACTCTCTATTTCAATTTCAACATTCTAATCATATTTGTGCATTTGAATTTTGTATTTAAATGCATCTCAATTGATCTAATGCAGTTTATTAGGGACATTTACTTACTCTCTATTTCAATTTCAACATTCTAATCATATTTGTCCATTTGAATTTTGTATTTCAATGCATTTAAATTGATCTAATGCACTTTATTAGGGACATTTGTTACTTACCCTATATTTCAATTTCAACATTCTAATCATATTTGTCCATTTGAATTTTGTATTTCAATGCATCTGAATTGATCTAATGCAATTTATTAGGGACATTTGTTGGTATATTTGGAAGATATTTTACCTAGTTTATTTCAATTTCAACATCTTAATAATATTTGTCCATTTGAATTTTGCATTTCAATTTCAATATCCTAATAATATTTGTCCGTTTAAATTTTGTATTTCAATGCATTAGAATTGATCTAATACAGTTTATTAGGGACAGATTTGGAAGAGATTCTACTTACTCTCTATTTCAATTTCCACATTCTAATAATATTTACTAATAATAAGATAATATACAATAATATTTGGATTAAGATTTGGATTGCTTTTTTAAAATATTAATGATTTTACCTCAATTTTCTATTATATATTTGATATATATATGGTATATTGTTTCATTGAAAATTAAAAAATACCTATATAAAAGTTGATTTAACCCACGAACACACTTGTATTATCCCTAAAATTTGTCCATGTTCCATTCAATCAACTTTCCTTGATCACGACTTCAATCTTAAGTTCGAGGTTTTCTTTAAATCTAAGTTTCTTTGAAAATTCATAAGGACTTATGTCCCTAGATAAGGAGTACTTAATATATTTGATTTCAAAGTTGACCCATTTAACTCTTTAATGACATGGTTAAAGGGCTTGCCATAGAGGGGGTTTACTCGAATTGATAGAAAAATTTATTTTGAAGAGAGATTTTGTTATAGGCGTTTGATAATAAATGGTAAATTTTTTTTTAGCTTTGAACTTCTTCAACTCAAAATCCACCAATATACTATGTTGAAGGATATTGGTGTGACAAAAAAACAACGACTATTACTTAAACTATATTATTTTTTTTTATTTCCGTTTATGCACTTTGTTTTGGAAAGTGTAAGATTAAGCATAATATCAAGCATGTGAGAGACCCATTTCTAATTATATTTAGTTTTTTTCTTGTGTTTTTCTTATCAAAAAGATGTATAATTATTATATAATTTTTTTTTTCTATAAAATTTATTGTATTGTCATCATCAAGATATTATGTTTATGTAGGTACTTTGATGTTTCAAGTGTACATCATGTTGAACTAAATAAACTTAAGATAAGTTTTTATTTAGAAAATATATACTTGATATGGATAAAAATAAAAAGAAGAAGATGCAAGTTCATGCTAGAAAATATTTATGATTGATTGTAAATATTGTTAATTTCCACATGTACAAGGAGTGTACTATCCCACCCCTTTGCCTAGTTCCTCCCCTTGGTAGTGAGTTCAGTGGGTTCCCCGATTTGCATATATAGATCGGTCTGTAGATTCGAGAACAAACATGCATGGTTGTAGAAGGCTAGTCCCTTTCCATGTCTAGAGAGAAAAGGCAGCTTCAAGGAAGAGGTCGAGCGAGTAAGTACATACATCAAAAAATTATCCCTATGGCACGCAATAGAGTAGATACTATCTCTCTTAGGCTACGAAGGAGATCATATGCTCCGTCTCCCTATTACTCGTATAGGTTGAGTGAGAACATAAATGACATTCCCTATTTGGGGGTAAAGTGGCGATCAAGCTCGTGAAAATGGAAATTGACGCGTGCATTATCTAGGTACAATTGCAGTATCTGCACCATTTAACTGGCATTTCCACAATAATCCTTCTACCCATCATCCAGCCCTCAACTCATCATCCATTGGAATAATGTTTGAAAATGATCTCTTTCGGATCTTGGTGATAGCTTTACCCATACGGTACCAAATTGAGGATCAAAGTGCATTGAAGACAAGACTTGCATTTTCCTCCAATTAAATCTAGACAAGAGAGAATAAAATTTTCCTATATGGTTAAAGTAATTTTAAAGAAAAGACAATGTCCAAGCCCGACACAATCAACCATTTCATCTTGAATTGGATAAAAATACAATTGTTTCAACCATCTCAAGTCATCTTCTGAAAAGTATGTCATCTATGCAATCCACAACATAAATCGTATTCAAATCAACAATGATGCATGTGATTGTGAAGCATGTCTTTAAAACCATAAAAATTTTAGTCATTAAGGAGCATATGTTGAAAATCTAAAACAAAAAAAACTATTATCAACATCATTTTCCACCTTCTTTATCATAACAACCTCACACATTTCTCAGTCCCTCTAACCATCTCCATAAATATAAATTCCATATCCTATATTATAACTCATCCCATCATGGAATGGACAAACTTGTTTTGCAATTGAACTCCTTATTGAACTTAAGCACACCATAGAACTACTATATCTATGTATGGATTTTATCCATAAATATAAATTCCATATCCTAGATTATAACTCACCCCATCATGGAATGGACAAACTTGTTTTGCAATTGAACTCCTTGTTGAATTTAAGCACACCATAGCACTACTATATCTATGTATGGATTTTATTTGGAAAGTAAGAAGACACCATTTATTACTTTTAGTTTTTCCACTACATATGATAGCACAACCTATAGTCAACAATGCTCCGAGTATTAGAATTTGTTCACTCCCAACCATTGCAAAGATTTGTGCAGTTTACAGTTTTACTTGGATCAAGCCTTAATCTTGAAAGGATTTAACCACTAAAATTATCAACACAATAAATATACACAACCATACAAGAGTCATACTCATAATGATTTGGTCGTATAACAAGAACATTATTTATATATACCACATCCTATGATTTAATGCCTTATATATTGTTTTTTTAAATTACTACTAGACATTGTGTTTCTAGACTAGACTAGATTTAGTTTTAGAAATCAAGTTCCTAACAAGTATAAGTTTACGAAAAACTCAAGCCCCACAAAAAAATCCAAGTTCCATTTCAGGTGACCATTTCAATGTCAATATATCTTATTATTAAATTAATTTAAGTTAGAAGAATTAGTCCTACATATTCTCTTAGGGTTTACTAAACATAGAGGCCATTCAATTTGTTTAGATATTTTTTTTTAGGGAGAGCTATTTCCCAATACCCATATTAGGTACAATTAGATCTATCTTTAAAAAGGGAAACACACAAGTAGAGGCGCGCACCAATTCAAATATCGAAAAACATCTAGAGTTCCCATTTGGGGAGTTGGGCATTCATCTCTCTAAATATGATTTGTGAGAGATAGTCTATGTGATATTCATTGCAATGTGCAAATCCTGAGTTGGAATATCCACCCATACATACATAACTCAACCAAAAAAGTTGTAGAGGTCTGATAAATAATAACCATCATTGTATTAATCAAGAGATTCCTTGGCTTGATATCCTCAAATATGAGCAACCATTTGAAGGACAATGGCCCTTCCAAATTAAATAAACCCTAGACAATAGGAGAGATTTTAAAGGGTAGATTAATGCCTCCTAAAGACGAGTGCCCATGTTAGTTGAGCTCTCCTAAGAATTTCTATTGGATAGATACATATTAGAAGCTTTTTCATATCTTTATGACATGTTTTTATATATTGTGGCATGCAATGAATATGTATGAAAAGCCAAAACTTAAGACATTTTAAATTCTAAGTTGTTTTTTTAGTATCTTCATTTGGTAGTTGTTGGGATTGGCATGATATGAAACCAAATTTTCTTACACCATTGGTTTGATTTTGGGATTTTGAGGAGGCCAAGCTTAGGGCTCAAAAGCAACATTGTGCATATCATGTATCCATGTATTCAGCTTGGTTTGGGAGGTCTCCAATATGCTTACATTTTTTTTTTGTTTAATTTCACCTTCTTAAGATTTCACTCATAACAATATAATGCACTCTCTAAATATCGTTTTTGTAAGGGATGATGAATAGTAAAATACCTCTTATTTTTCCTCTATATGACTTAGAGAAAAAGAATCTATATGAATCCATACTAGTACTGAAGTTTGTATTATGTGTTTTGCTAGTAGTGTTAAAGTTTCCAATTTTCTCAATTTTTGGATATTAAGATCTCCTTCCCCTCCTCTATCGGTAAAGAAACTTTGCCCCTTCCCCTTCTATGTTGGAAAGGTGACTTCTCTCATTTATCTCAAGCTACTTCACTCCTTTTGACTTGAATAAATTGTTTACCCTTGTTGATGCATGTCTTTAAGTGCAATACATATGATTTGTTTTATGTGTACTAGCATGTAGTTCACGCTTGGGAAGGGGATTACAAATGTTGATTATCATTTTATATCATTGTCATTTCCATTAAAAAAAACAAGGGAAAAACAAATAATCCACTACAAGGAGAGTGCCTTGTAATGGAGGTTTTTAGGAACCTCTTCGAAACATTTATCCTTTCTCTATTTATACAACAGAGGTTGAGAGGTGGGCGGCGCCCCAAGGATTTTGCACAAGTATTTTTATGGGTGCACCTAGAACATAAAATAAACCTCARTGTGTATATAAACAATGATGCTCCAATGAAAAATATTTTACAAGGATTGAACGGTCAATTGGAGGGTCTGTGGCTAGGCTTTCCCGATTTCAGTTTCTCCTCTGCCGCCCGTGCGCGGTTCTCCTACAGCGACCTGCTCCTCCCTGCAGACTACAACACCACGACGTTATCTCCTTGCTATGGTGCCATTCTTTCATGGTTTTCCTGCGGG
>SNQJ01S0011427.1:45154-73694 GCA_010110895.2 Picea sitchensis | reverse complement strand
TGTGGCTAGGCTTTCCCGATTTCAGTTTCTCCTCTGCCGCCCGTGCGCGGTTCTCCTACAGCGACCTGCTCCTCCCTGCAGACTACAACACCACGACGTTATCTCCTTGCTATGGTGCCATTCTTTCATGGTTTTCCTGCGGGGAGACTTTCTATTTTTTTGTCGATCGTACGTGGTGTGCGGATCAGGCTTTATGGTGTTGTATCTTCTTCGCTTTAGTTATTTTGTTTTGCTCAGACCGCGTCTTATGCTCGGATCTGTTCCCTTCGGTGGTGATGGGAGCAGAGTCTGTTGTTGAAGCGGATCCATTATTGGTTATGGGTTGCGGCCATTTCTTTAGGGTGCATCTGCCGGGGTTCCTCTTGGTGTTTTTCCTTCTGATCTCTATATTTTCCCCCGAGAGGATTCCTATTTTGCAGGCGTATGTTGTTTCTCCATCCCACCTCCCTCTCTTGTATCGTGGTCGGTGTCAGGGTTTGATGGGCTTTATGTCCCTAGTTTCAAAGTTTGAAAGTCAAGATTCAGAGTTTTTTCGGCTAGGGTTTGGAATTTTTTGGACCCTCTCTTTTTCATGAGAGGATCAGATGCCTCTCTTACCTGGTCTGTCCTGCTTTAGGGTTCTCTGTGGAGGTATGTTGTGTGTCATCTCTCGGCCTGGGTCTCTTAGGGATTTTCTATATTGTTTTCTCTTTCAGTGGCGGTTCTTCCCTCGTGAGTGAGTGCAAGGATCTGGTGTGGGTTTTTGGTTCTTGGTTCTTTCCACTTTTCTCAGTTCCTGGTTTGTGGTTCTTTGTTTTGGTTACATGGTTTGATGTACGTTTAGATTCAGTTTCTATTGGCAGTTGTTGATGCCGTGGGGTTGTGCCAAAGCTTTGAGGGTCTATCATTTGGATGGGCAGTGCGCTTAGGGCTTTGAGGTCCTATGAGAGGGCATGCAACTTAGCTTATGGTCTTATTGCTATTGGTTTGAGATCTTCATCGATGTTGTTTTTATTGGTAGTGATGATATCACGATTTCATACCACTGTGACCCTATCTATCCAACCACAAGGGTTTTGTTGAGATTGTATTTATGGGTTTAGGGTTCTCTTCACCCTGTTTGGACTATACCAGGGTTTTGTTGAGATTGCATTTATGGGTTTAGGGTTCTCTTCACCTTGTTTTTCTGGACTATTTGGGGTTTCTTCGGAGCCTCTATTTCTTTATCTACTTTATGGCTTACCAACCAACTTTAGTGTCCCTAGGAGATTTTTCTACCCAAGTTTGGATTGTGCTTAAGGAACCTACAAAATGTAATTTGATTCTCTTTGGATGAATATAATTACTTGGATGAATATAATTATTCTTTTTTTCAAGGAAAAAAAATAAAAAAATGATGCCCCAATACTTAACTTACGTTATAATAAAAAAAATAAAAAAAACACTTAATAAACCACCTTGGTGCCATTGGACATTATGTCCACATGTGTCTCCCCTATTGTTAGGTACACAATGGTAGGGTAAATAAAATGAATTACGAAAGCAATTTTTATTATTACACTTCATCCTATACTTCCAAACTCTTAAGAAAACACATCACTTCATCCTATATCTCCAAACTCTTAAGAAAACACGAGTTCTCACTCACATTCCAAGGACAAGGACACCATGTTTGCGTAGATTCCACACATTTCTTCACACCTCCTCGGGATATAAGAGTCTAGGTAAACTGTTTATGACCTTCCTATTTTCATTTTCATGACCTTCCTATTTTCATTTTCATCCGATTCAAATTTGAAATTGTCTTGATTCAATTGTTTTTTCAATTTTCTTTTCCAATTTTGAGTGGTTCAACCTATATGTTAATGGAGGATAAAAATAGTTGCCAATGTGTATACTCTAACTATATCATTCAAATAAAACCGCCACAATTAATTTTAAAAATAACCATAGTGGTGTGTCTTTTGGGATGCCTAGTTACTCATTGTTACAAAAGACAACACACCCTTAACAAACATGTTAGTTCTCTAGTAACACTAGAGTACTGATAAGCTTCATTTAACAAATCTCCCTACTAAGCTTACATTTAGTAAAATTTAGCATAACCGTACATCCATTTTAACTAAATGCAGAAGTGTTGTTAAAAAAACAACATGAGAAAAATAATGAACCACCTTGCATAGTGAGGTGTCTCATTAGATGCTGACACCACTAGACAAAATAGCTATGCTCCAATATAAAACTTTTAGGATATTTAGACAATAACTTATTATATCAATAATATAATAATAATTTAATTTAAGAATATAGTTTAGCTAAATAATAAATTGATGTATGAGTTTTTGTTTTTTTATGAGATAATATATTTCTTAATGATTAAATGTATTTATATTAATATGTTTTTTATTATAATATTTAATCACATAAATCTATTTTAATTTCAAATTTATTAAGTATTTAAAACAATTAATTATAAAGAACTAAATTTAAGGTAATTAAAAAATACTTAAATTAAACAAATTTAAATTAATGCAATTTACATAAATAGATAAATAAATATCTTATTTTATTAATTTTATATAAAATTTTAAATTAAATTAACTTTATAAACAATATAATTTCTTCAAAATTAAATTGTAAAATATACATTCATAAAACATAATATAAATGAAACTTGTCATTAATACAATGTTTATTTTTCAAAATTAAAAATATTAAAATTAAATTAAAAACCATAAAATTGATTTTCAATTCTTTTTTATTTCTCATGCTTATTATATTTAAAGGTAAGGTAAGTTGGATACTTAATAAATCAAATCATGTTATATGTGAAAACTAGATACATTGACATCAAAGAGAATATTAGGATCTAGTTTAAGAGTACAAAAGTAGAGCAAATAATTGGATTGGAAATTGATGTGGGTTTAGGTTTGTGACCATAAATTTAATAACAAGGTGAGTTGCGGAGAAACAAGTCCCTTCCAAGAAGCTAGATAGCATCAAGAAATGTGATTCAAACCAATGACGATACAGAGAGAAAAACATATTTGTAGCTTTAATTTGCAAGATTTACTGTGATTCAAGCCAATGATGCTACAGAAAGAAAAGACATGTTTGTAACTCTAGTTTGCAAGATTTGTGGCATGAGGCTAATCCAGAATCATCAAGTCAAATAGGACCATTGGAAGGAACTGAGCGCTGCTTCCATCGAATTACAGTTACCACACGCAAGAACGACAAGCTTTGTTTATTCCAAGCATACCCTTCGAGTTCACAAGGTTGATCCTATAGTATCATCCATTCATCTCGACAACCAAGTTGGACTACAGTTAAACAATTGAAGGGGCATGAAAATGCCAAATCGTCGGAAGGCCCTTTCACATACCAATCCCTTCATGCTTGAAACAAGTCGTTTGGAGCTAAAAGGAAATTGGTCTTAGAGATAAACTTATGAAAATCTGGTGCGTGATCTCAACTTGTTAAAAGTACCATAATGTCATCGTCAAACCCCTGTATGCATTACTTAGAATATATTTGCACCACATTAATTCAACTGCTTGCATCTTCTTGTTTATTACAATTACCATATTGCTTGCGTCTTTAAAGTGTAGCTCCACTCACTTTGCACTTTGCACATTCTTTCACCTTGACTCTTATGATCATATTGAATAGACGCTAATTTCAAATTATAAGCCACAATAAATAACCATACAATGCAAGCAAGCACAAAAATAATGAAATAATTCTCATGCAAGAAGCCAACGGGATGAAAATAATTTCATGATTTCACTCGACACAAAGAATTAAACAACCTCGATCAAAAGCATACAAGGGGCAAGAAATCCATCAAATAAATAATGAACATTCCATCATCCTTCAACTCATAAAGACAATCACTAATTCATAATCATCTGAAAACAAAACCAAAATTAGCCAAAAGAGAATGACTCTATGTACAAAACTATATTTATTACTTAAAAAAAACTCGTGCTTGAGATTTTCGATAGCTAGTGCAGCTAATTTAGGCCATGATATCATTTAAACTCGTCGATGAAATAGATCTCAGTGACACTTGCAATTACTTTATATAACGATCATTGAAGATAGTGCGAGATAAGATAGATGTGAGTGACACTTGCAATTACTTTATATAACGTGATTTATTTAACTCTTGGTTCCCTTGCTCGCATGTAGTTGGAATGGATTCTATGTGTGCATCCATCATGACCGAGTTTCAATATGGTTTTGTAGTGGGTTGATTCAATTTCCATTGTAGTTTACTCTGAGGAAACAACACAGACAACATAGACGACGTGGGAGCCATGAAAAAGGTTTTTAGAGACCAAAGGCATTTGACATTCCAGACCTGGCTCTAGATAAATGGAAAACCCAAGTAGTTGTCGGTCGTTCTGTTTTATCATTCCATGCATGGAACGTTCCTTCCCTCCTGTCTAACCACCCGGGTGAGGAAGGGGAAGAAGAAATGTTCACTAGTCTTCAATTATCTTCAAATTCTCTCTGTGGCACTCCACCACTATGTTTGGCTTCAAGCTGGAATAACACATCCAAATGTGTCCTCTCACGTAATACGTACGATAGTACGTGGACTCGCTGGAATGCTAGTGTTCTTGTACCGACTAGCTTATTGGAATATCCATTAGTGGCTTATTAGTCCTTTGGAAATGTGAATGAAGTATAATGAACTACCCATTGAAGCGAAGGGGGAGAATGCGATAGACAAATAATTCCTCGAAGACATAGCCTTGTTGTGAAAGAGATAGAACTGGCTCGACTCCAAGACCAGATAGTTTGTGGATGGAAATCTGAGGCAATCCTACGAAGTCCCCTCGCCTATCAACAAGAGAATAGTTTCTATTCACAAGATTTTTATGAAATCATGTTTTGATGTGAGACTCGTCTCCCTTCAATCTTGGTTTGATGAGGTGTTCATCCTGCAAACTTGCGAACTTATGAAATGTTTGTTGGATGGAAGTCCAGGGTGGAATTGACTGTAGGATTATGTCTGCGAATACAGAGTACAAAGTGGTGTTTGTCCTTAAATTTGGAAGAGACATATCTGGATTGAGTGAGATGCCAATTAAGTGTTCACTTAGAACTCCACACGGACAAGCGAATGAAAGGAGTCGGTTGTTAGCGTCAAACCCATAGTCAAGAAACTTTAGATATGAATATGTTGATTATTATGATGACCATTAATGGTTTCAATTGGTTGTAGGAAAGTTCAAAGTGAGAGGAGTTGGGAAGAAGTGGATTATGGGTGCTTTCCTTACTGTCGACGAGCTCCATGGGAAGGGAAATCACTAACTCTATTCAATGATGTGTGTCCACAATTAGCAGATGAGTATACTAATGGAGTCGTCCAGGTATTACTACTAATGGATATGGGTTGGGTATTACAGCTCGATCAAGTAGTAAAGGACAAGGGAAAATAGAAAGTATTTGTGTAAACCCTACGAGACAACTTACATGTAACAGGGAATAGGTTGTCAAGAATAAATGCCCTAAACCTCAAAGTATATGATTTCGTGTGTCCTACCATAGTGAAACATTGTGAAATGGAAAAATTATTAAAGAACCTTAACAAAGATATTTCTAGGACCTCGAGCATCGATGGACCTCGAGGAGGAGCAACAACGGACCTAGAGCCAGAGCCAACAACCCGACCCATTCTCCAAATTGTTGGCACCATCAACAGGCCTGTAAGGAGGTATATTGATCCAAGTGGATATCAGTGGCCACCCGCCTTTTCTAACTAAATTTTGGCAATATACTATTTTTGGCAGTTTTTCAGGTTGTGAACTTCCGGAGTCATTTTGAGGCTCTAAACGACATTTTTCGAGCATTAAAATCCGATGAATATTAGTTTGATCTAGACCATGATATTCGTTGTCAGCAGTTGTATTCTTTGGATAGAAGTTTCTAGTGATGAATCATATGCATCAAACAAAGATTGTATGCAAATGTTACGACCCCAAGAAGTTGATGTACTCACTTACCCAAATGGGGCCCACATGACTTTTGGTGCTTCATCTCCTAGGGTTAGGTTTTTAGATGTCTAGGGTTTTTCATATTCCTTTTTATTGTAAAAAGGCCTTTAGAGCCTCATTGTAATCATCTTCTTGCGAATGCAAGTAGTCGCCACATCTCTTCTCAAAGATAAGTTGCCACCATTCTAGTGAGCCTTTGACTCTATGTTTTTACACTCTCTGTACATTTATTTCATTAATAGAAATCATGTATTACTGTATCTCTCTATTTATGGTTGCATATCTTATACGTTTATGTTATATTATTGGATATCCAGAATATCTCTGTGCATTTATTTATTATATCTTCACTCTCATTTTGTGTCGAAAATAATCCGTATCAGTGGTGTGAGAACAATCTACTCTTGATAATTTTTCAGTGCATGCCCCCGACGAGATTTGAGTATAGTAAGTTGGGTATCGAGCTTGTCTCTCTTGAAGAAAATCGTTCTCGCACACCCAAGAAGCCCTCCATGGCGGAAGAAAATAAAATTGATGGAGATGATCCTATCAATATGTTGCTTGAGCAAGCTCTCACGCGACAGAGGGACGAAATGATGGAGAATTTTTCCCACATCCTTCAATGCCTCCCGATAGAAACTTGTGCATCTTCATCAAACAAACACTTTGGAAGCACCTCTCCTTTCAAGGTATAGGTTAATTTTGATATTCTCATATTTGAAGGTGAGATAGATGCGGATGTCGTAGACAAATGGTTAAATCTGTTAGAAGGCTATTTCTCTATTTCTCTATTCATAATTTTTTCAACAGGGAAAAGATCACCTTTGCATTCCTTAAAGCTCTCCCCCATGTCAAACATTGGAGGGAAACTTACTCAGAGCAAAGTTCCATAGAGGATTATAGAATATATGGGTTCGAGCCGACTTGGGATTTTTTTTTGGATGCAGTAAAGGAACAATATTATCCTGTTGGAAACTATGAGGACGAGTACATGACATGGACCACACTGCGGCAAGAGAGGGGCCAAACAGTTCTGGAGTTCACCAATATCTTCCACACCTTGCACACCAAGATTAGTATCAAAGACTCCGAACGACATTTGATTTTGAGATACCATGGGGCTCAACATAGATACATCCAATCTGAGATGGATTTTCTAGACATATCATCACTCTGGGCCGCTTATCTATATGTTTTTAAAATTGAGCAGAAATTTAAGAACGAGAACAAATGGGAGTTTGGATCTGCAAATCTGCAACAACCAAAGTATGGTAAATACGGTCCTAAGAAACATTATCCTCAAAACCAATCCAAGCCATAGGAAAATAAGGGTCGTGGGAAGACAAAGAGAGAAACCAAAAAATGGTGTGATTTCCACAAAATCCCCTGGAACAACACTGATGAATGTCGCTCAAAACAATCATTGGTGGTCGAGATCAAAGAGAAGGAGTCGAACCCTCATTTAGAATATGACTCTAAAAATACTGGTAAAAGACAAAACATCAACGCAGACCCCACTGTTATTGTTGTGACCACACCAATTCAACCAAAAGAACAAACAGATCCTGAAGAGGGGGAGCACCTTTTTTATTCACATATTTGGGTGAAGGGGACCCAACTGCATTTTATTGTTGATAGATGAAACCAGAAGAACCTCATCTCAATAGAGGTAGTCAAACAATTGGTATTTTTGACAACACCACACTCACAACATTGGGTGGCTTCGGAAAGGACGATATATCTATGTCAGCTAACAATGTCGATTGTCATATGACATCCAACCCTTCAAGGATGAGGTGTTATGTGATGTCTCCCCATTGTATGTTTGTGATGTTCTCTTGGGAAAACCATATATGTGGAAGTGCCATGTTGTTCATGAGTCTCGAACATGTAGTGTCATTTTTTCTCTAGGGGATCATCTCTATAGAATACCAGAGGTAGTTATCACTATTGTTCCACCTAAACAATGCCAGAAGGTAGTATCTCATACTGCAAAATTCATCTTCTTCACAATCTATTCAAAAGGGGAACAAAAGGACATTGCAACCACTACAACCTTACCCCAAGTAGTCAACAAGGTTGCAGCAAAGCGCAAAGATTCCTTTTACACACAATCCTCTCATGTAGCTCGACTTGTTGAACACACTCAACCTCAATAGGTTCATGACAGCCTTCCACAAAACGAGCAACACAACGTCTCCAGCAAGGCAAACAACTCACCAAGATTCAGATTTAGCAAATGCTTCCCTCTCTCCCTCGAGAACTCGACACAATGGATACAATTTCTTCCAAAGTAGGGACAATTGATCTAGGTGGATTTTAGTGGCCACCCACCTTTTCCAACTCGCTCAAAATAATTTTTTGGCAATTTTGGGAATTTACTATTTTTGGTTGTTTTTTGGGTCTTGAATTTTCGAAGCTGTTTTGAGGCTTTAAATGACGTTTATTGGGTATCAAACTCTGGAAAATATTACTCCATTATCGACAATACTATTCACTATCAATGCTTGTATTCCTTGGATAGACCTTTCTAACAATGTATCATATGCGTCAAACGAAGATCGTATGCAAAAGTCGGGAAGTTGATGTACTGACTTACCCAAACAGGCCCACATGAATTTTGGTGCTTCATCTTCTAGGGTTAGGGATTATATCTCCTCTTTCATTTCATGCCGAAAATAATCATCTAAGGAAATTCCAATAGGTGGCAATGAAGGGAATTGCAATAAAAATTGGAGAAAGCTCTACTATTTAACATTTAATGCCAAGAAGTAATGCTAGAAGAAGTTCTAGCATTACTTGACTTCTGCAATATTACTCATAGAATATACACTTGAAAGTTATTTTAAGCCAATATATGGTGAGGGTGTGCCTCGGGAAGAGACCAAATAAGGAGTCAATCTTCAAACTTTGGACTACAAACCAAATGCGGGGTGGAATTTGAATGAACCACTTAAAACTTTGGTTAAAGTGTTTGGTTTCTGTGCCATATTAATGCAAGGACTAAAAACAGATTACTATTAGTCCTTACATCCCGAAAGTCAAGGACTAATAAAAAGGAAAGTCAAAGATAAAACAAGAGACACATATTGTATCCCAAGATAAATAATTTGCATTGTTTCCCAAAAAACTCACATCCATTGTAATTCAATGGGATTTCATACAATGGGTTTTATCATATAAATAATTTTCATGAAATTTGAATGTATTCCATTATGGGAGAGATATGCATATTAAATATAGTCAATTGCGAGAGGGTTCAACAATTATTGTAGTCCATTACCATAATAGTTAATTCAAATTTACCTACCTGTAGAAACTTATTTTGGATTTGAGTTGAGTTTTTTTTTTTTTGTAGGACCCATTCATTATAATTAGGTTTTGTTGTGCCTTCATTAATGCATGTCATTCCATAATCTATTTCCATTAATTACAGACCGTGTTTTCATTAATGTCGTGCCCAATTTTTTTTTATAAAGCCACTTGCTTCTACCCATAAATCCATAGTTCTTGCACTATGTATGTATCTCAACAACACAAATATGATGGCCATAACTTCACCATTTTTCCTTTTGCTCATTTTTGTTGTTGTAGAAACTAAAATTAGGATATTATGCTTCTATTCACACGATATAAATTTGTAGACATATATGTCATTTTTAAACATTTTCTTCTACTTAAGTACACATGTTTAGATATAGATCTAACCACTCTATTGCAATATCCCAAAATTTGTTTGATGAGATCGTTTTTTAATGAACTATTCTACAAGAGGAAGATAAATATAGGAGGAAAAACACTACTACTCTAAAGACAAAGTATATCTACATCACTCCCTTTATGCCATATACGTTTCTTATTAAGTAAAATATATGCCTCATAGTTGGTGTAAATCAATCCACGCAGGGGATGGTACTATACTGGTGTGTTAATGCTACTGTTTAGTTTGAAGGAGGAAGGGGTGCATTAAAAACAACTACAACTATATGAACTCAAGAAGAAATACACAAAACCAAACACAAGATGAGTTTTTGCTCTAAACTCTTGATGCATTCATTGCTTCTCAAGGAGGATATAAATACACATAGGTTTACTAATGATAAAACTTATTCTCCTATAGATTTCTTCAACTAACTAAAATTAATTGAAACTATTCTACAACTTTCTAAACATAGAACTATTTAAAAATATCTAATGCTCCAAAAATAGGTAATGAGAGTAATTACTGTATTTCAACAATCCTCCTTAATTACGACCACTAACAATTCTGACACTAACCATGCCAACTTGACAATCAACCCTATATAGGCTTACAAAATTCATAACCTAATGGCCTTCTATTCTAAGTCTGAGCTAGGCTTAAAACACTTGAGATCAACTCAAAAAACCTATTTTATCTTTTTTACCTCATGTTGGTGAAGCTTGTACTCTCTATGCTCTACAATCTTTTTCTTCTTATTGCTCCAAAATTTATATTCTGCATAAATTTTCTTCTTCTTCACCTTTGATGTTACACTTTGGTCATATTATTCAATATTTCTTCATCATATTTTTCTTCTTCATTTGGTTCTTCTTTTGCAAATGATTGTAATTCAACTATTGTTGACTTAACATTTATGTCAACCTGTGTAAGATGAAAAACATCTTTATTATCTTTCATCTCCTCTTCCACTGCTGCAATAGCCTTTCAACAACTCCAATAGTTTCCTCTTTATCGAGTTCATTGCAATTATGAAAAAAAATCCATAACCACTTTCATCTCCATCATACTTTGGATTTGCAATCCACTCCTCAAGAAATTATAATTCAACATAAAATTCAACATTCATTGTAGCCTCATTTATGTCTTCAAAAGCTTCCATTGTTAAATTCTCCTCACATTTTTATACTGCTACAAAGGTAGCTTCATTTTCATCTTCAAATTCAATTTCATCGTCCATATGTGTATCCACACACTGGGCTTCACTTTTTGTACCATGATCATCCTATTCACCTCGTAAAAAGTTACCTTTTTCTTCCATAATTTCCTTGACAAATTTCTCTGCAATGTTCATGAAATTTGCAATCTTCATATCTTGTTTATTTTCTTTTTCCTTAGTAGCTTCTTCCACAAATTATTCAATTATTTATGCAATGTCAAATTATTCTACTTATTCTATTACAATAGTCACTTAATAAACAACTACAATTCTTTGTAACACAGCTTGATGTTAATAGGTGTTTCTCGCCCTTTCACTATATGCAATCTCCAGAATATCCCAAGCATCTTTGTACCTGATTGCTGCTGCAATTTTGGAATAAGTTATCTCATCCAAGCCTTGTTGAATGAGAGACAATGCTTATGCATCATTATTCTTGTTTTCTATGAGTTGATCCTTGTGATCTCAATCATGGTCTCATAAGGTTCTTGATTTGAGGGTTCTTCACACCCTTTCAACATAATATCCCATAAATCTTATGTGCGTAGTCTGAATCTCATCTTAATAGCCCAAAAATCATAACTTTTACCAAAAAAACTAAGAAGTGGTAGTGCATAATAATCTCTCCATAATTAATACCGATCAATAAAATTCACCACAACATGGCAATCCCTGGTGTGCACTATATTGGAAAATGCATCTTTTAAAAGAGCACATAATCCAAACTTCTTACACACTTGTAATATTTTGGATCTATGATTGTGCAAGGCTAGTACTTGAAGCCATGTTTTTTTTTGAATACCTTAATACCTCTAAACCAAAAGTCTAATGTTTTTTTAACTTTGATGCCACACTTGTAAGAAGAAAGCCCCGAAAAACTTTTTGAACGAAGATACCCAAAACGCTTCTTTTTATTTATTCACATATGCCAAAAAATACAAATAAAATCTCGTTAACCTCCTTTAAAATTAAAATAATTAGAATATCACACGCCTCTCGATTTTCAAAAACAATGATTTTTTAATTTAAATAATGACTTTAAATAATGGAGAGTATAATATTCACAAATGTAATCCTTGTGGCTTCTTGACATAAACCCCACATAAAAATTCGAACCTCAAACCATGACAAGAATCATAGGGTTTGGACAATGACAACTCCAAATATAGATATTCCTTGAGTGTGTGGCTCCTTTAGTGAAGAATGTGGATGTCTTGGCTTTGAAACCCAAGGCAAGTTGTGACTCTAAACTCTTGATGCATTCATTGCTTCTAAACTATAAACTCTTTCCCCCTCTGCATTTTATCCTTCTCCTTGGCTCTTCTGAGCGTTTTCTTACCTTTTCCCTATGATACTTCATTTTATCCCTTGCTCTCTCGGGTGAATTCTCTCTTTATCCTTCTGCTACTCCGCTCTTGCCCCTCACCTCTCCTAGATGAATTCTTTGCATATCCCTTTTCTTTTAGTCCTTCGATTTGGCTCTTTCAAGCTCTCCGAGGTGGTTTCCAACAACCCATCTATTATTCATCTTCTCTCAACCGCAAACTAGCCTCTGCATTCTCTCCACCATGCCAATAAAAATGGGGAAGTCGAGGAGAGGATCTTTTTACTACAAATCCCTCTCTAAGAATGACAAAATTACCCCCTCCTAGTTGGCTCTCATTTCTTCTCGCACCTTCGGCCCCAGGCATAATAGCGAGGGGCCGTTGGAGCCTTCATCGTCACCCCCTCACTCCATCCATGGAAATCGCCTAGTTAAAGAGGAAATTCCACCATCTAGAGAGCGCACTCTTTTTCTCACTAATCCTCTTTCCCCCCTGAAAATGTTGGTACCCATGTAGGTGAGGAGAAGATGTCTATGTATTCTTCCACGATCTCGTCCACTTACTTCTATTGCAAAGAGAGATGCTATGTATAGGCCACGGATGTGGCGGTGACCTTCTTCTTATTTTGAGCATGGATCACAAAGAAGATGAACTTTTGAAATGACCTTACTGCATTTCTTAGCAGAGATTAGATAAATAGCAGAAGGCGACACTACCTTTGGGATCCTGTACAATTGTCTACCCAAAGTAATAATAACATTGCGGGATCAAGGCTCATACACAACATGATGCTTCCACAAATATGATTGTCCTAAAATATCATCACAAACTTCAAAGTGAGAAATATCACACAATACCTCATATTTGAAAGGCTTGATGTCATAGGGAATACAAAACTGTTGGCTAACACATAGATCTCTTCCTTGGCGAAGCTAGCCAATGGTGTAGGGATATGGTTGCAGTGTGAGGTCTAGTCGCTTGAATACCTTTGTTGAAATGAGGTTGTTTTGACTACCGTTATTGACAATAAAATGAATTGGAGCCCCCTTGACCCACATCTATGAGTGAAAGAGGAATTTCCCTTCCTCTGGCTCCTCGTTTTTTGGGCCTGACTATGGTTGTAATAACCCTCGTTAAATAGATGCATAGGGATGATTAATTATAATTAATTTAATAATGTGTCTGTCATAATATGTTAGTTAAACAATAATTATTTCTTAAAGAATATTAACTAATTAATTATTATTAATTATTTGTCAATATTTGTCAATGATTAATTAATTATTAATTGACTCATTAATTAATTGAGTAAAGAATTAAAGGGGGTTAATAATTTAATGTATTAAAGATTTCCGTATAAGGGGATAAGATATTAAATATAGGGATAAGATAATAAATAAGGGGATAAGATAATAAATAAAGGGATAAGAAAATTAATGAAGGGGGAAGAGTCGATGAAGGTGGAATATGACATGGAAGAGTCTTACGGGAAGATCATTCTTTTGGGGGGAGGAGGAAGCATTTTGAGCAGGAGTTTGATTTTGGTGGATTTTGTTGAATCAGAAGCAGGGGGCACCGGTTTGCTGGGGGTTTTGGGCATGGGGACCAAGATATCCTTACGGTATCCTAGAGCTAGGGAGCCAGATAGGCTGCTCCTAGCTAGCAGGGAGAAAAACTCAGTTTGGGGCAGTGTTTGACACAGTTTCAACTTCAGCAATGGACAACCAGATCAATGGGGGAATTAGCATGAGGAAGAGGTAATTTATTTATTCTGTTATGAAATTGTTGTTCTTTAATTAATTTAACATGCTTATATGTTGAATGAAAGAAATTATTGATTCTTTCTGTGTAGAAATAATCTTATCGGTTTCAATTTATGAATTTTAATAGACTAAAATTAATTTGGTCCCTACACATGGTATCAGAGCCTCGTTTCAAAAACTGAAACCTAAGGCCTTACCACCCTCATAAATTGTGCAAACTAGATTCTGAAACAGCTCCCATCCTATAGCCTAAAACCCTTGAATAACCTAGAAATGACCTATAACCCTAAGTAGACTACCCAGAATGAACGTGAGAGTGTCCATGCTTCTGAAGAGAATTGAAGGAAGGTAGGTGCACCTGTGAGAATGACTCTTCACCTGCACACGACGAGAATTGATAAGAATTGCATCAAATATTGTAAAACAAGCATGAATATTTCATTATACCACATTTATATAATATGTTATATATTTTTGTAACTAATATTTTATATCTTTAACAAATGGTAAATAACAAATCTACAGGTAAATGAGACTTTATACAAAATACAGTCCTTTCTGAAGGGGATTTCAAAAACGGGGGCTTTGAGAATGCGTGTGAACAAAAAAAAAAAGAGTGCATCTTTTCCCAAGATGTTTAAAAATAAAAAGATGAAAAACAGAAGGTCCCAGAAAAGAGTTGTGATATTGATTTTCATCAGTTCATCCAAAATAGATATAGTTCATCCAAAATAGATATAGTGCAAACAAAAAAAAAGAAAATGAAAAAAAGAAAAAGAAATGGGCAATCTCCAAATATTAAAGCTCATACATTCCTTTCTTCTATTAGAAGTCTCCAGCGTGTTTTGCTTCAATGATAAGATGGGGTGTTTCAGGTTCAAACCCTCTAGAGAAGATGCATTTTGCCTTTTGCCGGGTATCTTGTCCATGGGCTCTAGAAGATGCCTTTTGCCGGGTATCTTGTACATGGGTTGTTTTCAATGGGGTCAAGTGTCTGTCTTAAGGCGAATTTAGCACAAGAGATACATGCGTGCACGACATATATCCTGAAGGGATTCTCTTGGAGTGTTTTCAATAATAATCAATAATAATCATAAGCATCTTGAAAAAAATCATAATCTAAGATTATTTCTCTCACTTTAAAAATTCTTTTTAACAACCCAAAAAAAAGATCGAAGATTGTATCTCTGACCTTAAAAATGCTTTCAATTGCATTAAGGCACAGAAAACCTGCTGCCAAGCATACACGAAAAAAACAAAACAACACAAATTATTTCCCATTATTGCCAAGGATCAAGGGCGGGAATTAACTCATTGTCTATAAAAATAAAAGATGAGAAATCCAGAGGCCCGCAAGAAGCTGACTAGCAACCCCACCATTAAAAGGAAAAGAATTTCTCGGTAAGCCAGCAGCCCCAGTGGGCTAATTGTCTTCCAACAGGGCCTCCAAAGCTCGTCCTCGTATACCCTCCAGCCTTTTCTCCGCTGCTCGTCAGGACTCTGCAACCTCTTGCATTTAAACGCCAACCTCTTGAATTTAAACACAACAACAATGGTTTCAACAAAGGCCACAAAGACTATAAATTCGCACAACAGAGATGGCCAATGGAGCCAATACTCCAGCCTAGAGGCCCTTTCCATTAATCTTAATTCAAAAGAATTCCTCACGAATCCCCCGAACAGTTCAATGCCCTAAACACTTCGCATCAAATCCTGTGAAATCTTATTATCGGCTCCATGAAGCTTTAGCTTGAAATGCATCATAGTCAAGCTTAATGAAGTGTATTATTCATCATATACCGCAGGATTTAGCCTTAGTTTATACTGTATATCGAATGATTTTCACCTCAAAAGAAGGAAATCCCAAGGAAATAGGCGGTATCAGTGTATCTTTTAAGTCATCAAGATTGTGTATTTTCTTGAAGTCTAAGCCAGAATGCCTCAAACTTGCACCATTTCTACCACAAAATTTTGCTAGAAGTTGTTTGTTATTTTTGTGGGCTAAGCTAAATTGAAAATTGGTATTTATAAATCATGAAACCGAGCATCCGGAAACGCTGGGTTGGAGGAAGGAACATGGATAATGGGCACCCATTGAGAACGGAAAATGAATTTCACAAATTCATCAGTTGTACGATGACAAGAAACCCTGAAAGGCTCACCGATCTAGCGGTGTGGAATCGTTATTACCCAATGCATTGTAATTGTATTATAATTAGCATATAATCATATAATTTGAATTTTATTCAGCATGTGCAGGGATTGAAAAGCTTATCAAGTACTTCAAAAATGTGAAAAATCATCAAGTTCTTCAAAAATGTGAAAAATCATTATCCACTAGACATAAATCATGTTCGGAAGTGAAGCCTTTCTCTATGACTTTCAGATTCCGACCATGATTTCTTTTATAGGTAAAAAGTGGGGAGCAAAGATGATTTTTGTGAAGTAAAGAAGAGGGCATTTAGTGATAAGCAGATATCATTTGCAACTAAATCACTTCAAAAAAAAAATGTCCTTGCCTGCCGCTTAGCTTTGGGTGTAAGTTCTGGATATAAAAGGGTGGTGTGTGTGCTTTGTGTATTCTATTCAACCTAGTGCCTACAAGTATTTAACCTAAAGCAAGTCCAGCACCAAACACAACACAAATCTGGTCCACGAGCTACATAACACACCACACAGTCAAGTCGATACCAAACGCTATGCACCAAGCTCCACACAGTCAAGTCGATACCAAACGCTATGCACCAAGCTAAGGAGGAGCTCACCGGATTTTTTATTTTTTTTACTTTGCACAAAAGCCCCAATTGTTTTTGTTTTTTTTTTATTATTTTTTTTATTTTTTTATATTTTATTAAAAGTTATATATATATATTATTAAATCTTGTGTGTGTTGTTTATATATATATATTTTATTATTTTAGTGTAAAAATAATTTAGGTTAATTTAGTTAAAATTAATTTAAAGTTAATTTAGGATAATTTAGTTTAAAGTAATTTTTTTTTTTTAAAGATAATTAAGTAACTTTAAAATTATTAGTGTAACTAATTATCCTTAAAAAAAAAAAAATTAAATTAATTGTATATTTAGTGTAAAGTAAACTACATTAAAATTAATTAAAATGTTAAAGGGTGCATGGGTTTTGAACCCAAGAACACCTACCAAGTGAAGTGCATTAAGAAGAGCACTAACACCAACGTGCCACAGATATCACTTTTATAAATAAATTCACATATAAATAGTTTAATTATCAATAGTAGCTTACTAACACACTGCAAACAAGGCCTTACATAAGACAAGTTGCGATGTTTATTTTTCAAAACATGTCGCGGTGCATACATTTATCATTTACACATCAATGCACCATGATTATTGTCACACTGCCATGGATTGCAACGACGCATCTAATAATTCATACCTCTCTAATTGATTATTAAAAATTCACCGTAGTGTCATTGTCTTTACAACACCGATGTGTTTCTTGGATAGATGGGCACCACTAGGTTACATTACACTATTGCAACTGAAGCATTGTGATGTGTTACTATTAACACATCGTTGCCATTGTGATAGTGGAACGCAAACATTTTTTCCTACAGTGTGTTCTAAAGTATAGAGCACCAAGAATGAGGCATCCAATGAGACTCCTCGCAATGACATTTTATGAAATATATATATCGTGGTGTAGTTTTGTAAACAATACGGATGTGTTTGATTAAAATGGTTGTACCACTATATTAAATTTTATAAATTGTTAAGTTTGTGGTGTGGTTAATTAAGTGAAATGGACCGATCCAGGTCGAAGCCAATTATGCATCAACTTTTCATAGTTAGTTATAATATTTCTTGAACTCTTAGGAGATAAACTATGTATAAAACTTTTAAGTTTCTAGAATGAATAAAGATAAAATAATAATAGAAAATAGAGTTAGGATAGATATTTACAAGAAAAAAGTTAAACTTAAGTGTGATGACAAAAAACTCAACCCTTTCTTTTAATTTCAGTTTTAATGTCATCATTAAATAACTTTTATTTGCAAGAGCTCGTTTTCAATTTTAATAATATATAATCCAAAGAATAGATAATATAGTTTATCCATAAAAATGATATATTATTATATCAAACTCTATCTTTTTAGCCATACTCACACAATAATTTATTATTTTAATAATCAAATAATAATTTAGTTTAACAATATAGTTTAGTCAAATAATAAATTGATATATAAGACTCTATCTTTTGTAAGATAAAGTATTCCTTAATTGGAATGATTAAATGTGTAGAATAGCATGTTCATGGCTATAATATTTACTAATTTAAATCCATTTTAAGTTAAAATCTATTAAATATTTAAAAATATTAGTGATGAAAATGCAAATATTAAAGTATTTAAAGAATATTTAATTTAAATAAATGTAATCTACATAANAGCATGTTCATGGCTATAATATTTACTAATTTAAATCCATTTTAAGTTAAAATCTATTAAATATTTAAAAATATTAGTGATGAAAATGCAAATATTAAAGTATTTAAAGAATATTTAATTTAAATAAATGTAATCTACATAAATAAATATATTATTATATTAATTTTGTATAAAATTTAAATAACTTTATGCCAAATAAATAATATAATTTTTTTAATATTATATTATAAAATATACACAAATAAAATTTAATATAAAGACAAAAATAAAATTAATGCTTAGTACATCAAATCATCTTATATGTGAAAACTAAATACATTGACATTAAAAAGAATATTAAAATCTAGTTTGACAAGATAAAAGAAGAGAAATAATTGGATTGAAAATTGATGTGGGTTTAGGTTTTCTTAAGAGAATTTTAATAAGAAGAAATAAAATTAAAGGCAAAGAAAGAGGCACATATTGTTTCCAAAAAAAAATTATATTCATTATAATTTAATGGGTTTTATCATATAAATAATTTGGATCAAAGTTTATTGGACCAATTTTTAATAGATAAAATATGAGAAACAAACACCACAGTGAGGCTACGCTAACTTCTGTATTATTCAATGAAGACGGATTTCGTCTTTATATAGGAAAAGACTCTACTGATTCGGTTACATGCAAACCAAAGACAACTAGACTCTTAACTAAGAACTACACGCCTACAACTGACTCTCACAACTAAAGCTTATAACTAGTGTTTACCACTAGCGCTTACAACTAGCGCTTTCTCCATTATTTATAAGTCTCCCCCTTAGTGGAGAATGGATTGACTTCTACACCTAACATCTCCCTAAACAGTTCAAACTTAATCTTTCCAAGAGGCTTAGTGAAAATATGAGAAGCATTTTCACTAGTATTACAATACATAAGAGCTATTTCATTTGACTGTAATTTTTCTCTAACAAAATGATACTGAGCTTCAACATGCTTTGTCCTTGCATGAAAAATCAGATTCTTTGCAATATTGATTAAACTTTGATTATCACATCTAATCATCGTAGGTTCCTTTCGTTCTTCTCCAACATCTTGAAGAAGTCTTCTTAACCAAATAACTTCACAAGTTGTTGCACATAGGGCTCTATATTCTGCTTCGGTAGAAGACAAAGATACAATAGGCTGCTTTTTACTACTCCATGAAACAACCCCAGATCCAAGGCTAAACGCATATCCAGTGGTTGATCTTCGATCATCCAAATTGACAACCCAATAAAAATCTGAATAACCTGTGAACCCAACATCAGATGCATCAGTATATTTAATACCATAATCAAGTGTACCTTTTAGATACCTGAGTACTGCCTTTGCTGCGTTCCAATGGATTTCATGAGGTTTCTCCATGAACTGACTTAACACACTCACAAAATATGAAATATCAGGTCTGGTTGTGGTGATATAATTCAGACTACCAACCATCTGTCTATACACAGTGCCATTCACCTCCTTCGAACCATCATCACAAGAAAGTTTCACATTCTGTTGCATGGGAACAATAGAAGACTTACACTGATCCATTTTAACTCTCTTAAGTATTTCTCTGATATACTTACTCTGACAAACAAAATTTTGGCCTGCATTTCTTCAAACTTAAAGACCTAGGCAGTAATGTAACTCACCAAGATCTTTCATTTCAAATACCTTTGATAACTCCTCCTTGATTTCATCAATTAACTTCTCTCCATTTACTGTAATTATTAAATCATCAACATATAATGAAATCAATACTATATACCCCTGTTCATCAAATTTGGTATACAGATTTGGATAACTTTTGCTCCTCATAAAACCTTGTTGAAGAAGGAAATAATCTATCTTTTCATACCATGACCTAGGTGCCTGTTTTAGTCCATACAATGCTTTCTTTAACTTACACATTAAGTGTTCTTGCCCCTTTTCAACAAACCCTTCAGGTTGAGTAAGGTAAACCTCTTCCTTTAACTCACCATTCAAAAATGAAGATTTAACATCTAACTTATGCAACTTTCAATGATACTTTGTAGCTAAAGCAATTAACATTCTGATAGTATTCAATTTAGCTACTGGTGCAAATGTTTTAGCATAATCAATACCTTATGTTTGTGAATACCCCTTTGCCACCAGTCTAGCCTTATACTTATCTATACTACCATATGATTTAAACTTGGGTTTGTATATCC
This sequence comes from Picea sitchensis, assembly GCA_010110895.2. Lineage (NCBI taxonomy): Eukaryota > Viridiplantae > Streptophyta > Pinopsida > Pinales > Pinaceae > Picea > Picea sitchensis. The sequence continues at coordinate 53,072 of SNQJ01S0011427.1, read as the reverse complement.
ATTTGCATCTAATGGGCTTCTTATGTTTAGGCAATTCAATCAATTCCCAACTATTTTTTTTCATTATAGATTCGGATTCTTCCTCCATTTCATTTCGCCATTCATCATGTTCATTAGCTTCATCAAAACTCATGGGTTCTATGACGTTTGAAATGCTACTTATTAGGGCATAGTATTTATACCTCTCAAGAAGCCGAATCTGTCTTGAAGATCTGTCTTGAAGATCTTCTCAACTCATTATCTTCCTCCCCACTTTGTGAATATCTGTCTTCACCTCTAGGTGAACTGCGACTGCTGGAATTGTCCATATCACTAAGTCCTTATTGTGTTTTCACTGCGGGGATGGCTGCTGTCGCGACAGGGATGGTTGTTGTTGTGTGGGTTGCTACTACTGCTACTCTTATTTAACTCCTTCATCAAGAAGTCTCTTCAATTCCTCATGACTATTGTCGTCATGATTTCCTACTTCCTCCTCATGGAAAAGTACATCTCTACTTACAAATACTTTGTGAGTAGCAGGATCAAACAATTTGCATGCTTTAAATTCATAAAAGTACCCAATGAAAATACATTTAGTGGCTTTAGCATCCAATTTCCTCCTATTCTCCTTTGGAATATGTGCAAAAGCCTTACACGCAAATACTTTCAAATTATTAACTGCAGGTTTGGAACCATACAAGGCTTCAAAAGGAGTAACATTATCAAGACACCTTGTTGGACTTCTATTCTTTAAATAAACTGCAGTATTTATGGATTCATACCAAAATGCATTTGAGATATTCTTACCTTTCATCATACTGCGTGCACACTCTACAATAGTTCTGTTTTTCCTTTCAGCAACTCCGTTTTTTTGTGGAGTGTGAGGTATTGTAAACTGTTGTACTATTCCATTATCTTTACAATATTTGTTGAAGTCCCCTGATTTATACTCTCCCCCTTGATCTGAACGAAGGATTTTGATGGATTTTCCTGTCTGTTTTTCCACCATGGTTCTGAATTCCTTAAAGTACTTGAAAACATCACTTTTACGTCTAAGGAAGTAAACCCATGTGTATCTCATGCAATCATCAATAAATAGCAGAAAGTAAAATGCACCTCCTAAAGACCCAGTCTGCATAGGCCCACAAACATCAGTATGCACAAGATCTAACACATCTCTCTTTTTCTTATCAGCATTAGAGGGAAATTCATCACTGTGCATCTTTCCTAATGCACATCCATCACAAGCAACCTTCTCATTATTTAACATGGGAAGTCCTTCAACCATATTATTTTTCTATAACAACAATAAATCAGGATGATTGATGTGTCCATACTTTTGATGCCAAATAATCTCTGTTGGCATCGTTGCAAAAGTTAGTGCATGATGTGCTTTGCTGGTAACATCAAGTTTGTATAGATCTCCTACTCTGACTCCCGTTGCAACAGTTTGGAAGTGGTCCAACAGATCCTTCACTATGCAATAATTCTTGAAGAATTCAACTTTCGAGTTCTGATATGTAATGGTGGACACAAAGATCATTTTTTTCTTTATTCCTGGCACATACACCACATTGCGAATGTGATGAATAGTACCATTCGGCAATGTCACAGGAATGTCTCCATATCCCTTAATCTGATGAGCGCGGTCATCTCCAAGATATATGCTGACACCATTATGTGTTTCTTTAATATTAGCATACCAATTTTTATTACAAGTCATATGTACTGATGCTCTAGAATCCACAAACCAGGCATCATAATCATCTGTTTCAGCATATAAAGCAGTGTTACACACAAACAGCCTAAGATCTCGTGAGTCAAAATTCGAGGGTTCATCAATATCATCACTAGCGATAAATAATCTGAGATCTTGATTTGAAGATTTTTCTTCATAATGACCTGAATGTGTTCTAGGTTTATTTCTAGCCTCATCACTTTTCTTATTATGACAGTCTTTAACCATATGTCCAGGTCGACCACAATAAAAACAACTCTTAGACTCATTCTTGTCATAGTGCATACCTTGATTTGGAGATTGTCTTCTCTGCGATGAACTGCCTCTCTACCATGAACCGCCTCTCTGCCATGAACTGCCTCCTCTACCTCTTACTCCTGATCTCCCTCTCGTAGATCTATTATTTCACCATAGTGCCAAATCTTTACTCTGAGGCTTCAGATTGTCGCTCCTCTCTTCCTCTTGCAGCAAAATACCTGTCAGTTATTCAAACGTAGGAGCTTTCTCCCTTGCTGTGAGACCTGTTATGAACATATGATAATCTTCTAGAATACCATTTAAGGTAATAATGACAAGATTAGTGTTGGAAACAGTTTCCCCTATATTTACTAATTTGTCTTTCACCTCTTTAATGTGACCCAAAAATGAACTAACAGATTCATTTCCATCCATCTTAATGCCTAGCAATTTAGTTTTTAGAAACAAAATGTGATTTGTGTTGCTAGTTTCATACAATGCTTTAAGAGTTGTCAATGTTGCAGCAGAAGTTGTAGCGTCTCTAATATGTGGAATTATGTTATCTTTAACTGACATGGGCAACAATACCTTTGTCTTGTTTTCATGCTTCTCCCAATCTTGGATCTGTGCTAGCACCTGCAGCCCCATCAGGTTTCAGTTCAGTTCCCTTCACAATTTTCTAGACACCATAGCCTTCCATGAGCATCTCCATATTGAATTTCCAGTTAATGAAATTTGATCCATCTAACTTGTTGGCTTAGTTGAGGTAGGTCTCTGCCAGTGGATTCACCATCGTTGCAAGATATTTTCTGCAAGTAAATCACCAAGGATATGCAACTTTCTATCGAGTTGTCTCCTGTGCTAAGCAGTACGTCGCTGTGTCTTCGATCCACTGATCGAACTCTATCTTTGTTCTCAACTTAAATCATGCATGCATCCACCTTTAAATCATAACACCACCTCACATGCATATATCAACTTTTAAATCATGCATGAACCTTAATATCCAAAATATCCTCCTTTTTTTAAACTTTAATATCCCACATTAAGTTTAAACTTCATACATGCATCCACTTTTAATACACATGCATAAACTTATAACTCCCTCTTCACCTTTTTATATAAAATACATCCACTTTAAATAATAAAAACTCCACCTTTGTGAAAGTATCATAAAGTTCCCTTAATAAACTTTATAAATCCACCTCACTATTAAAAAAAAATGATTAAATAGTGGCACCAATTTTAAATCCTCCACATGCAAATCTTCACTATTTAATAACTCCACTTGAAAATGCAAATCTTATGAAAACTAAACCTTCACTATTTAATAAATAAACTAATGCATTAACTTTTCATGCAAATACTCACGCACATGCTTTCAACACTCGATTCAAACTCCACCCCTCTCTAAGTGGCTCTGATATCAACATAAAATATGTGAAACAAACACCACGGTGAGACTACACTCATTTATGTATTATTCAATGAATACAGATTACATTTTTGTAGTTATACCAAGATTTAATTTGTTATCATGTTATAATTTCATTCCATAATCTTTTTCCATGAATTACCGACCTATGTGTTTTGTCATTAATATCCTGCCCAAAAAATCTGTTACAAAACCACTCCGTGTCTCAGCAACGCAAATGCAAATGGAAAGAGGCATAACATCAACATTTTTCTTACCCTCTCTGTTTTTTTAGAAGCGATCATTAGGTTACTATGCTTCTAGTCACGCATACAAATTTGTGGACAATATATCATTTTCAAATATTTTATTCTCCTTATCATGCCTTCGCCTTCATTTTCAGTGGAGCATTAGTTGAGATCTAAAATAAATGGTGCCTTTATTTAATGGCATCGTTTTTTTACTATACTATTCTGCAGGAGGAATATATAGAAATGGGAGGCACAACACCGCTACTATAGAGACAAAGTAGATCTGCCTGGTTCCCTTTATGCCATCTGCGTTGCTTATTAAGTGCAGGATATGCCTCACTGTTGGCGTAAACGGAGCCAAGCACGACTGCAGTTTCGAGCGACACTGTTTAATGCTACTGTTATCTTCGTTTCATTGTACTGAAATGTTAATGTTTTTGCAGTGATAAACTTGAAGGGTATAAAGATTCCATAAGTATTTTACTTTCCATTTTGGAAGGAGCTGAAATTCAGCATGTGGTATCAGCATGTGGTAAGGTTCCAGATCATAATTGCTCACATATAATAAAAATTCCTTTTGAAGATTTTGAAAGGAGCTGAAATTCAGCATGTGGTAAGGTTCCAGATCATAATTGCTCACATATATTAAAAATTCCTTTTGAAGATTAAATAAAGCTTCCAGTCGTGAGCATATTACAAGGCAAGGAAGACCTAGTGCTAAGATTTTCAATAGGCTAGTGCTATAACAACAATCTCATCGTTGTTTACTTTACCCTATCTACATAGAAAATGACAGCACGAGGAGAAAACACATTCAAATATGACAAAGCTAATTTCGCTTCAAAGCTGAAAAATAATGTGGAATCCACCATTCCAATGTTAGCCAAGGTATGTGCTTCAATTTGATGTCACTATGCGAGCTATCACACGGTGCTTAGCGTTGCTAGTATCTCTAGTGCATATTTGAAGAGACTTCTAAGTATTAGGCAATTGGTGTAATCCTAATTTTGGTCTGAATACCAATCAAGTCTATCGCTCGATCCGATATGGCCATGATACATTTGTTAAGAAAATGTAAAAAATGAGTCATGTATAATAGAATTGATGTAATGCAGTTTAAGAAAATGTAAAAAATGAGTCATGTATAACCCAATTGATGTAATTGATGTAATAGATTTAATGCAGTTTATTAGAAACATTTGTTTGTAGATTTGGAATAGATTTTACCTACTTTATTTTAATGTCAACATCTTAATAATGTTATTTATTTCAATTTTGTATTTCAATTTTAATATCCTAATAATGTTGTCCATTTTAATTTTGTATTTCAATGCATTTGAGTTGATGTATTACAGTTTATTAGGGACAGATTTGGAAGGGATTCTACTTACTCTCTATTTCTATTTCCACATTTCAACATTCCTAATCATGTTGTCCATTTTGAATTTTGCTGAAGTACATCTAAATTGATCTAATGCAGTTTTTTAGAGACATTTGTTACATACTCTCTATTTCAATTTCAACATTCTAATCATGTTGTCCATTTTGAATTTTTGTATTTCAATGCATCTGAATTGATCTAATGCACTTTATTAGAGACATTTGTTACTTACTCTCTATTTCAGTTTGAACATTCTAATCATATTTATCCATTTCAATTTTGTATTTCAATGCATTTGAATTGATCTATATTTATCCATTTCAATTTTGTATTTCAATGCATTTGAATTGATCTAATGCACTTTATTAGGGACATTTGTTACTTACTTTCTATTTCAATTTCAACATTCTAATCATATTTGTCCATTTGAATTTTGTATTTCAATGCATCTAAATTTATCTAATGCAGTTTATTATGGACATTTGTTGATAGATTTGGAAGATATTTTATCTACTCTTTCAATTTCAACATCTTAATAATATTTGTCCATTTGAATTTTGTATTTCAATTTCAATATACTAGTAATATTTGTCCATTTGAATTGATCTAATACAGTTTATTAGGGACAGATTTGGAAGAGATTCTACTTACTCTGTATTTTAATTTCAACATTCTAATCATATTTGTCCATTTGAATTTTGTATTTCAATGCATCTGAATTGATCTAATGTACTTTATTAGGGACAATTGTTACTTACTCTCTATTTCATTTTCAACATTCTAATCATATTTTTCCATTTGAATTTTGTATTTCAATGCATACGAATTGATCTAATATAGTTTATTAGGGACAGATTTGGAAGAGATTTTACTTACTCTCTATTTCAATTTCAACATTCTAATCATATTTGTCCATTTGAATTTTGTATTTCAATGCATCTGAATTGATCTAATGCACTTTATTAAGGACATTTGTTACTTACTCTCTATTTCAATTTCAACATTCTAATCATATTTGTCCATTTGAATTTTGTATTTTAATGCATTTGAATTGATCTAATGCACTTTATTAAGGACATTTGTTACTTACTCTCTATTTCAATTTCAACATTCTAATCGTATTTGTCCATTTTCATTTTACATTTCAATGCATCTGAATTGATGTAGGGATGTTTGTTACTTACTCTCTGTTTCAATTTCAACATTCTAATCATATTTGTCCATTTGAATTTTGTATTTCAATGCATTTGAATAGATATAATGCAGTTTATGAGAGACATTTGTTGGTAGATTTGGAAGAGAATCTACCTACTCTATTTAAATTTCCACATTCTAATAATCTTTACTAATAATACGATAATATACAATAATATTTGGATTGGGGATTTTCTTTCTTAAGAATTAAAATATTTGCATCTTCAATAACTTGTAATAACTTGTAACTTGTAGTATCTTATTTAAGGGTAAAATTTCATTCATAAGATAGTTTTCAACTATTTCAAAATTAAATGATTATTTTTTAAATATTAATGATTTTAACTCAATTTTCTATTATATATTTGATATATATAATATATTATTTCATTAAAAATTAAAAAATATCTATATAAAAGTAAATTTAGCCCTAAAAGACACTTATATTATCCCTAAAAATTGTCCATATTCCATTTTCAACCTTCCTTGATCACTATTTCAATGCTAAATTCGAGGTTTTCTTTAAATCTAGGTTTCGTCGAAAATTCATAAGGATTTATGCCCCTAGATAAGGAGCATTGAATATATCGGATTTCAAAGCTGAACCATTTAACTTCATAATGATACGGTTAAAGGGCTTTCCATACAGGGGTTTTATTCGAATTTTCTTAATTTGAATTTCCAAGTATGTATTTATTGGATCATTATAGAAAAATTTATGTTTGAGGGAGGATTTTGTTGTTGGAGTTTGATAATAAATCGTTAAATTTTTCATCTTTGAATTTTTCCAACTCAAAATCCACCAATCTACTATATTGAAGGATATAGGTGTGACAAAAAACAACTAAGACCAGTAGTTAAACCATATTGAAGGATATTGGTGTGACGAAAAACAACTAAGACGAGTAGTTAAACCATATTATTTTTGTTATTTCCTTTTATGCACTTTGTTTTGGAAAGTGTAAAATTACGAATAAAGAACGAGAGACCCGTTTCTAATTCTAATTATATCTATTGTTTTCCTTACCAACAAGATGTATAGCTATTATATAAAATTGTTTTTCCCGTATTGGCATCACTATGATATTATGTTTATGTTGGTAATTTGATGCTTCAAGTGTACATATTATTGAACTAAATAAATCTAAGGTAAGATTTTATTTAGAAAATATGTACTTGATATGGATAAATATGAGAGGGTGCGCGTTCATGTTAGAGAATATTTGTGATTTGTTGTAAATATTGTTAATTTTCACATTTTCAAGGAGTGTGAAAATATTTGTGATTAGTTGTAAAAATTGTTAATTTACACATGTACAAAGATTGTACTAGGTATAATTGCAATATCTAAACTATTTAACTCGTATTTTCATAATAAGTTTTCAACCCGTCATCCATTGTAATAATGTTTTAAAATGATCCCTTTCAAATCTTTGTGATTTCTTCACTCATATGATATCAATAATTGGGGATCAAAGTGCATTCAAGATTTTCATTTTCCTCCAATTAAATCTAGACAAGAGATCAAAACTTTCCTATGTGGTTAAAGTAATTTTAAACAAAAGACAATGTCCAAACCTTGAGGACACAATCAACCCTTAGAAGTTGAATTGGATAAAAATACAATTGTTCCAACTATTTCAAGTGGTCTTATGAAAAGTATGTCATTTATGCAATCCAAAACATAAATCATATTCAAATCAACAATGATGCATGTGATTGTG
>SNQJ01S0011426.1:112981-126793 GCA_010110895.2 Picea sitchensis | reverse complement strand
TCCACTGCATAACATAGCACAATTCTTCTGGAGAGTCTGGTCTCCGAACTGCGACATCTGGTGCCATGCGTCCTCTGGGCCCAAAGGTTTCAATGTTCGAACTCTAACATGTCGCATCAATCTTTATGCATTTCAAATTGCGGGGGCATGCATCGATGATTTGGAGTAACCCGCCTTTCGCCCCGCAATTCTTCTAATGTTGACATGTAACCCCTCGGTGAAACTGTGGTTTGGATTGTGGGACCGCCTTGGGGAATTAACTCCCGTGCAACTTGGGTCCTCTCAATGTCTCATGGTCGTTAGTCTTGGTGTATCGTGATCAACGCCAGTGTGGGCCCACTAGCCATGCTCAAACGGAGTGCCCTGTGGTGGAATACTAATGGTTGACATGTGGCCCAATCAGATGGGTGACATGTGTCACATTCCAAATGGAATTTCAATCTTCCACGGGTTTGAAACCCATTGACACATGGCACACAACCCATATGTCCACGCCAATCTAGGTGACGTCATCATGAATCACTACTTCAGCTCTTTGAGCTTCGGAGCTTCGGGCTTCGGGAGTTCTCGCCCCAACATGCACTAATTTTCTCGAATGCTGAAATCCCGAACAAGCCAATCTGATGACACGTGTCCCTCTTGACGCATGGTCCAGATTAACTTCAGACTTCGGAGCTTCAAGACTTTTTTCCCTTCATACAACATTGTAACTTCCACCTTTAGCTTGATCCAACGGTTCTGATTCACTTCGGCCTAATCAAACGGTTGGTATCTTCTCCCCAAATCTACAGTGTAGTTCCACTTCGGGGACTTCGAGCTTTTGGCCTCTTCCTCTCTATAACACATAACTTTACTGAAGTCTCGAATTCTGAAGGACATGCATATTAACCCTCCTGCACTTTTCTCCATATCTGACGGTCAAGAATTGTCCTCCTTCTCCTTAATAGATTCCAATGGCCCACATTACTTTGTGGCCCAATACCACCTCTGTCATGGTTTTATAATACGACTACACCTCATAAGCTTCGTAACACAACCAAGGTAACCTCTCAGCACTCAAAATTCTCTGAGGTTCAAAATTTGTTCCTCTTGACACAATTTCCCCCTGAAATCTTGGTTCCAATGACCACTTATCTGGACCATCCAGGATCAGTGCTTGAACCTTGGATTTGATGCCATTTTGTAACGTCCTTGACCACCAACCCCAGTCGGGTAGCGCTACCTAACGACTAAATCATTGTTTTTCTCTACTCTGATACCATTTTGTAACACCCTCGACCACTCAGGTCAGGCCATGCTACTCATAGAAACAACAATTATCATATGCATATAAATATAAACATAAACATACAACATATTCTGTTCATACATAGATTAATGTGGAAATAACAATAAAAACATACATGCAGTACTCATAGACAAAACCCATAATATAACATCATATACAGGCAATATTCATCAATCATAATGCATGTACATATACACAGCATGTAAATGAACATAGGAATGGATACTTATATTTCAATTGAAGTACACCAACTGTGTGCAGACCTTCCACAAACCTCCCAGCCATAGACCACACTGCTCATCATGCTCAACAGTGGGTCACCCCTGAGCTGGGACTAAACTCCATCGGGCAAGGGAATTCTAGGCTTAGCAAGGACAACAAGGAAATTGCACAAAACAATAGGAAGGATCTTTTATCCCAGGAATCACTTACGCCCACAACCGACAGACCCTCATTCCCCACACACCTGCTCCACCCTAGGAGGGTACACCTTCACTAATATAAGTCCATCGACTACTACACCTCCCTTACCTTGGGCTTCAACAATAAGCTGGAACAGAAGTCTCAGAGTACTATAGCTGCTACGGGACTCCCTTCCAAGAGAACTCACTTCCCAACAAACTCTCTCACCCGGGAGAGTTACTCACAGGCCTCACAACATGCTTCTTTAATTCAGCTCCTAAGCAATACAACAACATCATTTAGCTAACACACGGGTGACGACAGCAACAAAAAATGGTTATGGACATTGAAAATGGCAACAGCCAAATGCTAAAACACAACACGACTCAAGTGAATAAAAATGTGTCGGGCTTCACAGGAGACACACAAGATAACTCAAGTACAATTGCAGGATTCCAAAGGTGCATACTAGATACAGAGGCGATCATGATGGAGAACTGGTTCAATACGTGAATCCCTGGTGAATAGGGAAGGGTGACAGACTTCCAAAGAATCGTAAGGGTTGTGAGAAAACTTGAAATTGGTCTAGACGCAAGGATGGGGAGCAACGCCAGCATGGGAAGTGAACCCCTAACGAGCTGGCTTTCCCAGCTATAAACTACATGCGCCCAGGTTGACACATGTCTTCCTGAAGCCACAAGAGTTCCACTTAGCACTCGTTCCCCTTTTTCCCGAGAACTTAGGACAACACATCTTATGTCAATCATAGCCTTTGGGAAATAATAATAAAATATTATTCCTTTAGAGGTAAGCCCTCTATATTAGCCCCTAGGCCTAGACACTTAGCCCCCTCCCTTACCCTACCTAGTGGAGCTTAGTCCCCCATCACTCTTTCTACATGGTTGTTCTACACGCAACGATGTATAATTTTTATTAATGATCTGCATAATTACATATATAGAAATCAGGCTCCTGGCCTTAACATCTTGGGCTCTCTGGCCTAATCATGACATAAGCCTCCTAGCTTATTATAACTCAGCTCACTAGCCTAACAAACATGTTTACAATTCATAATTATAAATGGGGCTTTGTCGGGGGATATTACAGTAGGTGGTAGATCATCATCATCGTGCATGGGTGTGCCTAGCCATATTTCTGCCTAGCCCACTTCAAGACTTGAACCATCCCCGCGTTGATTGACCTTGCCACCTCTGTACTTCTGCTCCATGTACTAAGCCACCTATCTACCTGACCCACTTCGAAACTCGGGCCATCCTCATGGGTGAACGACCTTGCCAACTCTGTCCCTTCCCTCCACGCAGTCATGTCGACTTGGAAACAACGGTACAACAACTCATCTGTCCCCCCTAGCAGTGGGTCCCCCGACCTCCAAATATGATGCAATTATGGCAACGTGACACCTAGGTTGGTCATGCAGTCGACTGCTAAGTTTTCCTTTCTACAGAACAACTCTGGAACAATGGTCACTAGAGTGTTAACAAGATGGCAGAGCTCAAAGAGCCCATAGCTCATCCTCCAATGTTGTGATACCTTGTCAGCCTTCAACCCATTCAATTTTTTTTGGAGAGCTCTGATAATCAACTGGGAGTTCCCTTATATCACCAGGGCCGAGAAATCATGAGTCTAAGCTAGCACTAATCCTTGAAGGAATCCTGCCAATTCCGCTGCATTATTCGTTGAGATCCCCAAATTAGACGCATAGGCCAAGATCACCTCCTTTGTGATCCCAAAAGAATCTGCATTCTTCTGCAGGCCCTAGGTTCCCCTTCGATGCACTATCGAAATTCAATTTTATAAATCCCTCCTAGTCAGGGATCCATTGGTCACAAATTCGGGCCTTTCCCACCTTTAGAGCCAAATAATTTTGACTAACACAAGACTCCAGGTGCCATTTTTTGAAGATGATCTCCTTAGGAACTTCTAGTTGGAGATCTTGGGCAGACCAGGGGGCTACACTAATGGATTCTTTCACATTGATGCTGATGATGTCCCACAATTGGTCCTTGGTAAGCGCTTTATCTTTAAAAATTATCATGTTCCTTTCTTTCCATATGTTCCACATGAGAAAACCTGGAACGATCTCCCAAACTCTGTTAAGGATAGCGTTTTTATAGGGATTAACACTCCAAAATTCTATGGTTTCATTCGTATTGTGATTCCTCAAGTCCATTTTCCGGAAGATGGTCGCACCTCTGTCCCAGAGCTGAGCTATGAACTTGAAAGAGCCAAGAAAGTGATCTAAGGTTTCTTTTGTTTCCATACAAAGGGCACGTCCGGATGGTCCCATAAATCCTCTGCAGAGGAGGTGTTCCCACATTAGAATTCTTTTGTTTACTACCAACCACAGAAAGGTAGAAATTCTAGGCTAGAGAGAACTAACCAAATTCCCCCCCATAACGGGCGACTTTGGTTATCCCCTAGATCCATCATGGATAAATAAGCTTATTTTATCCTGAAATTAGAATCCCCTTGCCATCCCCATCGGATGAATATGTTTTCACCGTCTTTATCCTCAATCTGGCGTTCTAGCAAAATCTTCAAGGCCAAATATCTAGTTTGCTCATTCCATTGAATTGGCCATTCTTCTAATGGCTTCCATGTTCTGATAAAGGGGTTCTGACTTGGTTGGTTTTCCAATAATGGTGCACCTTCACCCAGTGAGCTTGTTCCATATTCTAATGAAGGCCTTGAAACTTATCTTCATTCCCCAAAACTAGAAGTTGATCTCATGCATCTTCCCAAAAGAGGGTTGTACGACCATTATGAACTTCCCAAAAGCATTTTTTTTGGACCAAAAGGAGATTACGCCAAGCGCTATTCTAGATAAGAGAGCATGGCATGTCACCATCTGCTCTGATCAATTCTTGTTGAGGGGTTCTGAGGACGTACTTATTCCTCCAAAGTTTTTCCCATAGGGCTTTGGGTGACTTGATCCATCTCCACCAAAGTTTCATCGCCAAAGTTTTCTTGTAGACTTGGGGGTCCCTGAGACCTATCCCTCCTCGATACTTTGGTTTGCAGAGGGTATCCCAAGCCACCAATGTCCATTTATTCGCTTTTGAAGCTACCCCCCACAAAAATTTGTGTTGAAGAGCTCAAATTTTCTTAATGAACTTCATCAAAGCAGCTAAAATTGAGAAGATGTACAGGGGGAGGGTTGAGAGGACGGACTTGATCAAGAGGACACGATCTGGCAAGGAAATAGAGAAATGAGTCCAACTACTGAGTTTGGCTTCCAGTTTGGCAGTGATTTCCTCCCATGATGGATTATGGAGAGCTCTAAGGAGGAGGGGGGCTCCTAAATATTTGGTTGGCTAGGAGGAGGATTGAAAACCAAGTAAGGTAGCCATATGTCGTTGAATTTTTTGGGGAGTGTTGAAGAAAAAGACCTGGGATTTCTCTTGGTTAATGACAATGCCTGAGTTTAGGTTTAAGAGGTCCAAGATTTTTTTAAATACTTGCGCTACTTTCACCATAGGAAACCCCATAAGAATATTATCATCCATGAACTGAAGATGAGACAGAGCCTCTTCTCCCTGATGGAGGGATATCCCCTTGATAGTCCCTTTTCTTTTATCTCGAGAGAGGCTACGACCCAGACCTTCTGTCAGAATGATGTACATGAAGGGAGACATAGGTTCTCCATGTCAGATACCCCTAGATACATTGAAGGTCTTTGAGGGGGAACCATTCACTAGAATGGAGAAGAAGGCTATGGAGACCAAGTTCATGACCCACTCCACCCAATCCTCCCCAAAGCAAAAAGAAAGTAACATCTTCTTAAGTAAATCCAAGTTCATTCTGTCATAGGCCTTAGACATATACAATGTCATCAATGTTCTCGCTTTTTTTTACACCTTAAGGGAGTGAATAGCTTCATGGGCTACTATAATACCATCTAAAATCTTTTTTCCCTCTACGAAACCTCACTTCTTTTGAGAGATAATGAGCGGAAGGATTGGTTTAACCCTGGAAGCTATCAATTTGGAAATGATTTTATAAATGACATTGCATAAAGAAATATGACGAAACTTATCTGCGTTGTTGGCTCCTTTAATCTTAGGAATTAAAGTGATGAATGTGGCATTTAATTCCTGCATAATGGATCTAGATCTGTATATGGGGGATTCTTCCACTACTTCACAGATATCATTGTCAATCATTGGCCACCCTACTTGCAAAAAGTTAGTTGTGAAACCATCAAGGCTTGGGGATTTTCCTTGGGCCATGTTTTTGACAATCTCTTCTACTTCCTCTTAGGAGGCTGTCCTCATCATACTTTGGGATTGTTCCAAGGAAACCAACCTGGGGGTTGCTTCAATTATTTTGGAGGTTCCTCCTTGTCTATTAATCTCAGGTTCTGATAGAAGGTCTCAATAATAATTCAAGAGCTCCTCCTCAATGTCCTCCTTTTTCACTTTGTTTCTCCCATCCGATGCTTCGATGGATACAATTATGTTTCTGCTCCTTTGGATTGGGGAGTTGTGGAAGAATTTAGTATTCTTGTCCCCCTCGCTGAGCCAATGAATCTTGGATTTTTGTTTCCATAATATCTCTTCCTGGTGATCTCTTTTGACCAGATCTTCTCTAATTTATGCCTCCCTCAATCCAAGGTCTGAAGAGTAGATATCTTGAATCCCTTTTTGTTAGATATCTTCCATTTCTTGTTCTAATTTCCTCTTCTCTTTGAAGATATTTACAAATACTTCTTTGTTCAACTTCCTGATGCATCATCGAACGTTCTTTAGCCTCTGTTGGAACTGGAACATTTCCATTTCGTGGAGATATTTCAGACCTTTCCACCATACTGTCAGGTTTGTAAGAAAGTTTGGGTGGTCAAGACAAAATTTCTCACAATGAAAAGGAGTTGGACCTTGCTTCCAGACTTGAGGCCATTCTAAGGCAATAGGATAGTGATCTGAACTATGGTATGGGAGAAATCCTACAAATAAACCCTGCTTGGCTTGAAAGCCTTCTTCAGAGAGTAAAAATATATCTAGGCGAACAACAATCATATGCACATTTCACCTCTTGTTATTCCAAGTAAGGAGATTGTTTCTAGTGGGGACGTCTACGAGATGGATCCTTTCTATGAGCAATCTGAAAGCTGGACTCATTTCTCTCTTTCCTTGCTAGGTCATGTCCTCTTGATCAAGTTCGTCCTCTCGATCCTCCCCCTGTACATCTTCTCGATTTTAGCCGCTTCAATGAATTTCACCAAGAAAATTTGAGCTCTTCAATGCAAATTTTTGTAGGGGGTAGCTTCAAAAGAGAATAAATGGACATTGGTGGCTTGGGATACCCTCTATAAATCAAATTCTTGAGGAGGGATAGGTCTCAGGGACACCCAGGTCTCCAACAAAACTTTGACGATGAAACTTTGGTGGAGATGGATCAAGTCACCCAAATCCCTATGGGAAAAACTTTGGAGGAATAAGTACGTCCTCAGAATCCCTCAACAAGAATTGATCATAGCAGATGGTGACAGGCCAAGATCTCTGATATATGATAGGCCAAGCTCTCTTTTGGGAAGATGCATGGGGTTCTAACTTACTTGGTTGGTTTTCCAGTAATGGTGCACCTTCACCCAACGAGCTCGTTCCATATCCTAATGGTGCACCTTCACCCAACGAGCTCGTTCCATATCCTAATGAAGGCCTTGAAACTTATCTTCATTCCCCAAAACTGGAAGTTGATCCCATGCATCTTCCCAAAAGAGGGTTGTACGACCATTATGAACTTCCCAAAAGAATTGTTTCTTGACCAAAAGAAGATTACACCAAGCGTTATTCCAGATCAGAGAGCCTGGCCTATCACCATTTTCTCCGATCAATTCTTGTTGAGGGATTCTAAGGACATACTTATTCCTCCAAATTTTTTCCCATAGGGCTTTGGCTGACTTTATCCATCTACACCAAAGTTTCACCGCCAAAGTTTTGTTGGAGACCTGGGGGTCCCTGAGACCTATCCCTCCTCGAGACTTTGGTTTACAGAGGGTATCCCAAGCCACCAATGTCCATTTATTCTCTTTTGAAGCTCAAATTTTCTTGATGAACTTCATCGAAGAGGCTGAAATCGAGAAGATGTACAGGGGGAGGGTCGAGAGAATGGTCTTGATCAAGAGGACACGACCTAGCAAGGAAAGAGAGAAATGAGTCCAACTACTAAGTTTGGCTTCCAGTTTGGTAATGATTTCCTCCCATGATGGATTATGGAGAGCTCTAAGGAGGAGTGGGGCTCCTAAATATTTGGTTGGCTGGGAGGAGGATTGAAAACCAGGCAGGGTAGCCAGATGTCATTGAATTTTTTGGGGAGTGTTGAAGAAAAAGACCTGGGATTTCTCCTGGTTAATGACAGTGCTCGAGGCCAGGTTAAAGAGGTCCAAGATTTTTTTAAACGCTTTTTCTTCTTTCACCGTAGGCAACCCCATAAGAAAATTATCATCCATGAACTGAAAATGAGACAGAGCCTCTTATCCATGATGGAGGGAGATCCCCTTGATAGTCCCTTTTCTTTTAGCTTGGGAGAGGCTACGACCAAGACCTTCTGTCGGAATGATGTACAAGAAGGGAGACAGAGGATCTCCCTGTCAGAGACCCCTAGATACATTGAAGTTCTTTGAGGGGGAACCATTCACCAGGATGGAGAAGAAGGTTGTGGAGACCAAGTTCATGACCCAGTCCACCCAATCCCCCCTAAAACCAAAATCAAGTAATATCTTCTTAAGGAAATCCCAATTCATTATGTCATAGGCCTTAGACATATCCAGTTTCATCATTGTTCCCACGTTTTTTGACACCTTAAGGGAGTGAATAGCTTCATGGGCTACTATAATACCATCCAAAATTTGCCTGCCCTCTATGGAACCTTATTTCTCTTGAGAGATAATGAGCGGAAGGATTGGTTTAAGCCTATAAGCTATCAATTTGGAAATTATTTTATAAATGACATTGCATAAGGAAATAGAACGAAACTTATTTGTAGTGTTGGCTCCTTTAATATTAGGAATTAAAGTGATGAATGTGGCATTTAATTCCTATAGAATTGATCTAGATATGGATCAGCGACATTCTTCCACTACTTCCCAGATATCACTGCCAATAATTGGCCACCCTGCTTGGAAAAAGTCAGTGGTGAAACCATCCAGGCCTGGGGATTTTCCTTGGGCCATGTTTTTGACAATCTCTTTTACTTCCTTTAAGGAGGTTGGCCTCATCATACCTTGGGATTGTTCTAGGGAAACCAACCTAGGGATCGCTTCAATTATTTTGGAGATTCCCCCCTGTCTGTTAATCTCAGGTTCTGATAGAGGGCCCCGATAATAATTCAGGAGCTCCTCCTCAATGTCCTCCTTTTTCACTTTGTTGCTCCCATCTGGCGCTTTGATGGATACAATTATGTTTCTACTCCTTTGTATTAGGGAGTTGTGGAAGAATTTAGTATTCTTGTCCCCCTCTCTGAACCAATGGATCTTGGATTTTTGTTTCCATAATATCTCTTCCTCGTGATCTCTTTTGACCAGATCTTTTTTTATTTCGACCTCCCTCGATCTAAGGTCTGAATAGTAGATACCTTGAATCCCTTTTTGTTGGATATCTTCCATTTCTTGTTCTAGTTTCCTCTTCTCTTCGAAGATATTTCAAAATACTTCTTTGTTCCACTTCCTAATGCACTGTTGAATGTGCTTTAGCCTCTATTGGAACTGTAACATTTTCATTTCGTGGAGATCTTTCAAACCTTTCCACCATACTACCAGGTTTGTAAGAAATTTTGGGTGGTCAAGACATAGTTTCTCATAATGAAAAGGAGTTGGACCTTACTTCCATACTTGAGGCCATTCTAAGGAAATGGGTCAGTGATCCGAACTATGGTAGGGGAGAACTCCTGCAGATAGACCCTGCTTGGATTGAAATCCTGCTTCAGAGAGTAAAACATTATCTAGGTGAACAACAATCCTATGCACATTTCCCCTCTTGTTATTCCAAGTAAAGAGATTGTTCCTAGTGGGAATGTCTACGAAATGGAGCCTTTCTATGAGCTCTCTAAAAGCTACATTCTCCTGGTCTAACCTTCGAAGACCTCCCTTATTTTCTAAAGGAGTCTTAATCATGTTGAAATCATCTCACAGGACCCATACTTGATGCTTCAAAGAAGATCCTAATAGGTTAATTTCCTCCAAGAAGCCTCGCTTTAGGCTGGGCCGATTCAGGCCATAAGCATTCATGATGTAGCCCTCTTCCCCTGAGATCTTCACTTTGAATTTTAAGGTGAGAATCTTGTGTCTAGCAACAAAGTCCTCCATATCCATGGCTTTCGAGTCCAAGAGGGTAGCCACTACTCCTGAAACTCCTTCAACAATGATCCATTTAGCTTTGCAACCAGGCCAGATTCTCTGAGTTATCCTCTTGATGTTTCCTTCATCACATTTGGTTTCTTGAAGTAGGACAATATCGTGCTTCTCCAAGGAGATATTTTTCTTGAGCATTCATTGTTTTGACATGGCATTCATACCTCTTATATTCCAGGATGTAATCTTCATAATCAACATTTGGGTTGGGATGGGAAATAATTATTTAGAAGGCAAACCACTTCTCTTGAGTCGACCATCAAGGATCTTGTTTCTTCAATTTTTTGACGATATGGTTTCCTCCCTTTTTTTTTTCCTCCTATGTGATATTCTTCTAAGCCTTAAGGGGGTTAGTCTTGATCTCCATGCTCCCCGACATTGTTGATCCCAAACCAAGACTCAAACTTACCCTTTTTCCTTTCACCAAATCTCTCTGTAACTTCCTCAATTGAGATATGGCGAGGTTGTTTATTTTCTGGGCTCCATGGGTCTTCCTCAGGGCCGAGAGATATATAATTTCCTTTAGATCTGTATCCTGGTTCATATCTGGGTCTGATTCCTCTTTTTTGTTTGTATATGATCCTTGTTTTTCCTTCATCACTACCTCTTTCTCCCCTGTTTCTTCCTTCCCTTGATCTGTCTTCGTTTTTCGCCTCTTGGACAGATCTTCCCTTGCTTTTGAATATTGTTTGGTCTCTGATGTTTGCTTCTTTAGATTTCCTTCCTCACAGGTTTCATTGGGTTCTCCTTCCAGAATATTGAATTTGTTGCTATTGTTCTTGGTCGGGACTACCTCAAGTTGCTTAGGATGACGTTGTTCGACCTTCCTTTTACTCTGGATCTTGGTGAAGCCTTTCAAATTTGTTTCCTCCTTATCTTTACTCCCTTGAGCAGGGGTGTTTAGAGGACAATCCCTGAAAAGATGGCCATGAACATGAAATTTCCTACATTGAAAGGGTATGTGCTCATAGTCGAGAGGTTGGATCCATTCTTCGTCCTGGTAAGACACTACTATCGACTCGGGAAGGGAATTTGCAATGTTCATATAAACACAAACTCTGGCATATGAAATATACTTGGACACCTTTGTGACCTTAAATATTTTGACAAAGGATCCTATCGTGTTGCCTATGCCCTCCAAAATCTCAGGTTCCTAGAATGCCCTTGGCAGGGACTATATCATGATCTCGACCAGGGCCACTATGAAGTCTTCTTTCTCTGGGGCAAACCTTTCTGTCCAGAATCACATATGGAGGCTCGCTAAGTTGAAGAAATAGGGGCCCTCCTCAAACACCTTGTCTCATTCCCCCGACTCTGTAAACCATGCTATGAGGAATCCTTTTGACCTCAATTGAAAATCCATTTTCCCCTTAACTTCCATCTCTCCTTTATCCAAAGTTGGAGGGTTTTCTCCGAGGGTCAAATCACCATAAATTTCCCGATTAAGGCATGGTCTCGCATGCACTGGATGTAATTCCCTATCCCATTCGAGGTTACCTCGTACTTGGGATTCTCCGTTGTCTTAGCTAAGCAGTCATTATGAAGTCATTTTTTTTGACTCTGCAAGTTTGTCTTATTTTCGTCCTTTTTATGGGTCTCTATCTACCCATTACAAACCCCACCCATATCAACATCATCGTCCATGTTTTCGGGCTTCCTTTGACTACTTTAAATGACTTACGGGTCTCCTCTGGTGTCCCTTCCTCTGTGGCCTTTCCTGTCCTGGGGTCTAACATCCCGAGAGACATAATTCCCCTGCTTTGAATTCAAACCTCCTCCCCCTTCTAGGGAGCCCAAGCCTACATGTGCACGCAAAACCCTTGAACCTCCATTTTTCTCGAAAATATCGAGAGATGACATCCATATTAAATTATTAATACAATAATGAATGTATTGATACATTAAAGTATACAATGTGACTAATTGATTGATACATTAATAATGTAATGTTACATTAATGTATTAATTTACATTAGTGTATAAAGTAACATATTAATTAATTGATACATTAATAAGTAATGTATTAATTAATTTATACATTAATACATTATTAATTAATACAATGCTAAAGTATTACTACACTAATAAAGTAATACATTATTAATATAATAATATTAATAAATACATTATTAAAGTATTTACTACACTAATAAAGTAATACATTATTAATATACTAATATTAATAAATACATTATTAGAGGAAAGCATGTGTGCTCTATTACAACCAATGGCTCGATGGTCACGAGGGACCCACTCATACTATACAATTTTTTTAGGAAGAGAGGCACACTTTGTCAGTGGTTTTCAGCATCTCATTCATTATTTCTTCAAAATCCTTGCAGCCAAACTGTATCATCACTCTTTTCTTTAGATCTGATGTATCTTTTTGATTGTCCACTCCTTAGATTTTGATCTCTCGCCGGCAAAATTGGCATGTTGTCCTTTTACCTGGTGAAATATTTACTTGACAACGATCTCTTCGTCGATGTACTCAATGTGAGAACACATTATATTTTAAAATATAATTGAGGAATTTTTTCTACTGGAAAAAATACATTATTAAAGTATTAATACATTAATGAATACATTATTAAAGTATTAATAAATTTATTAAAAATGAACATGATTCACTATGGTTGACTATGATCATGGTTTCTTATGGTCATAATTATGAAAGACATTAATGATATATGCTCTATTGTATTAATTTAATTAATTAATACATTAATGTTTATTTAATAAATACATTACTAAATTATTAATAAATTAATAAAGTATTTATACACTAATAAAATATTACATCAATAAAGTAGTAATACATTATTAAAGTATTAATGCATTATTACATTAATGTAATGTATACACTAAAGTATTAATTTACATTAATGTATAATGTAATCGTATTATTTGTTACATTAATAATGTGATGCATTAATTAATTAATACATGTATACAATATTAATTAATACATTGCTAAAGTACTAATACACATTAGTAATACATTATTATAATAATATTACAGAAAAAAACATTGCATACAGATAAATGCATTAATAAGTACATTACTAAAGTATTAAAACATTAATAAAATATTAATACAATGATAAAATAATACATTATTACATTAATGTAATGTAAAAATTAAAGTATTAATACATTAATATATAATGTAACATATTAAATTATTAATACCTTATTAAAATAATAATACATTAATAAATACATTATTAAAGTACTAATACGTTAATACATATAATTTTAAAGTAGTAATACATTAATAATCCATTATTAAAGTATTAATATATTAATACGATAATTGACGATGACCATGGTTAACTTTAGTAGACATTGGTTGACTTTGGAAAAGAAAGGTTGACTACAATCAATCGTGGTTGTCCTTCACCATGGTTGAATGTGGTTAACCACGACCATGGTTGACTATGGTTGGCCAGGGTTTATTGTGGTTGAGCATGCCCACGATCGACATAGGTTTTGTCCGTCCCATTGTGACATTGGTTTTTGTTCGTCACATGACATCGTAAGGTTATGGTCATCAAATTATGACGAAGGGTTTTGTCTATCACATTATGGCGTTGGATGAGGTTTGTCACAATCCGACAATGGGTTATGTTCAACACATTGCGATGTTGGGAAATGTTCGTCTCGTTACAATGTTGGTCTATGTTTGTCACATTATCATATTGGTTTGGTTACATCACATTGTGACAATGGGTTGTGTTCATCCCATTGGGAT